>QXTE01000073.1:5388684-5485146 GCA_003942145.1 Platysternon megacephalum
CGGGAAAAGGGGGGGGGGGGGGGGGGGGGGGGGGGGGGGGGGGGGGGGGCTGCACACTCCAGCGGATCAAAGCAAGTTCGATATAACGCGGTTTCACCTATAACACGGTAAGATTTTTTTGGCTCCCGAGGACAGCGTTATATCGGGGTAGAGGTGTATCTGCTTCTGTCTTGGTTCTTATATGGCCCTAGTATCTCAGCACCTCTGTAGCATCTGAACTTCTCAAGATGTTCAAGCACATTACTAGTCTTGTCTGGGGAGGACAAAAGTGTGGTTCAGTATACCCAGGTCCACACTGGAGAGGAAAAGTGGCATTCTTCTTGCCATGTTGAGGGGAGAAATTTGTTTTTGCCCACAGCTGCTTCCTGATTATCCTGCAACAGCCAAGGGTCTAAAAGGATCTCTTCCAAGTTGCACACACATGAAGCAAGCTATGGGCTCCATCCCTCAGTGAAAAGTGCTGATATAATAATATAGTGTGTTTTCATGACTTTGTGCCAGCCAGTGCACATATTCTGTTTTTATATTGTATGGTGCTAAATAATGCCCGCTATTCTGGTGGAAAATTAAAACTAAGTAATGAATGAGCCCAGTCCTAACTGAGTGACAGAGAATTTATGCAAGGCTCCTGGATACCATCCTAGACTGCTGGCATTCCTTTTGTGTGGAATATGCAGAGATCAATGGAATTAACAAGTCTTTTTAAACAACCTAAAAATGCAATGTCTGTTCATATCATCTGGCAGCACTGAAGGGTGAAAGAGTGTTTTTCCCCTGGCAAATCAAAGAGGGCTTCCTTACACTGTTATGACTCTGGCTTTCAACTTCAGTGTCTGGAGGGAGAACCTGTAATGGAAACAGCCAGCACAATATAGCGCTACTGGCTAGTGTGTGACTGGGAGGTTAGCCCACAAGGTATTTAATTGTTTTTTGGTTTCTGTTTAAAGCTTTATGAAGAGTGTGTGTGTGTGTGGTCACCGGCTGTGTTTCTGCCTTGCTACTGTTCCAGTGTTAATTACATCAAGGCATGTTTTAAGATCCATAGGGACTGCTCTTAGCCTGACCATGAATTCTAGGGCTTTGACTAAAATGTAATTAAAAAAAAGGAGAGAGTCTCTCTCTAAAGTAAAACTTGTCTCTCTCTTTTTAGTTTTTCCTCTGTTGCAGCCTTGTCATAGCTCAGATTTTGAAAACCTTCCTCTGAAAATCTTTATAGCTTGTGGAATTTATGGTCTGTGTCACAGTGATACCTCTATACATACACTTTGGGTGTTAGCATGTGAAGTTGAACAGTTAGGGTATGTTTACATGATAGCAGCACAGCTAGAGTGCTGCAGCTGCACTGCTGTAGTGTAGATGCTTCCTGTATAGACAGAAGGGATTTTTCCACCAATGTAGGTCCATCCACCTCAACAAGAAGCGACGGCTAGTTCGATGGAAGAATTCTTCCATTGACCTAGCTGCATCTATGGTGGAAATTAGGTCCATCTAACTACATCACACAGGGAATGAAATTTTTCACAGCTCAGAGTGTTGTAGTAAGGTCGAACTAAGTTTCAGGCGTAGTCCAGGCCTTAGTGCCTGGCAAGCCCAATGCCTGAGGGAATTGGGGAGCAGGGCTGCCTGAATGGGAGACGGGGCCTCCTGAGTGCTAATCTACTCTATTCCAGGTCGAATCCAGCTTTGTCACTGGTTTGCCATGTCTAGCAATTCTCTAAACCTCTCTGGCTTTGACTTCTCTTCCCGCCCAATGAAAAGTATGTCATTTACACGGAGACAGCTATCTTGATGTAAAGTCCTAATGGAGACAAAGCACAGGTAACTTTTACCTCAGTGTAGCTAGTCGAGGTAAATTTCATATGGGGGAGCAGGATTAGCTACACTGAAGTAAAAATTAACTGTACCTTGTCTGCACTAAGATTTTACATCGAAATAGCTATCTCAGTGAAAAAACAACAACCATCTTTTTGCAGTGAGGCTGTAGCTTCTCGGTTTCCCCATTGTGAAGTGGGAATTTGCGCCTCTCTCATAGGGGTGCTGAGAATTGACTGAGTGAAGTTAGTGCTGTTCTTTGCCAGGGCTGAGCATTATTATCCTGCAATGGATTCAATACCAATTCAGTGCATTTTACTGTCATGTTATGCTCATTCACATGATGGTAACATGATGCAATACACACATGCACACCCTCTTTTGGGTTTGTCTCGACTAGACCGAAGAGAAGGATTTTTTATTTTTTTTTAAGAACACGTTAGCCAGCATACTCAAAATCTAGTACAGACAAGGCAAGCTGCACTTTAGCAGGGGCTAAATGGATAAGTTGAAGCCTAAGCTTCCCTCTTAGCTTCAAATCAACCAGCTAGCAGGTGTGGAAGTACAATTATCCTTGTCTATCCTAGAGTTTTAGAAAGTGTGCATTAGAACGTGCTAGCTAGCGTACTCTGAAACACCTTTCACCTTCGTCTACATAAACCCTTATGGGTCAGGGGTGATCAGAGCTTGGCCAGTGACTGGTGAGTCAAGCTGACCAGTGAAGTTATAAACAGCTCTGTGTTGCCAAGAGGTAAGATTTGGGTATTCAGATATGTACGCTCATCGCATCTCTAATAATTTGTACACAATGATACATACCAAGACTTTACTGCCACCATGCATTAAGGATTAATTGCTTGCAGGCATCAGGGAAATTCAATTATTATAAGACAATTTCATAACTGGGACACAAGAGTTGATTAAGGACGTTTCCATGAGCTCCGAGATCAAAGCCAGCGTCCTTTCAGACTCACATGGCTGATCTCTATTCTGATAGTCTTCCGCCCCTATCTGCGAGGAACTCACAGCGAGAACAAACCATATGCATCGACTTCTGCCAGGCAGAGCTCTGAAAAGGCTTCTAACCTTAGACTTTCACTCAGATGACTGGCAGATAGACTGAGGTATCTAGTCAACAATATTCTGACTTCTAATATGCTACGGTTCTTGCAGGTAGTGCCACATTCCCAGCGACTCCTGCAAAGTGGAAACGCTTTTTTTTTTTTTTTTTAATCTTTACCTTGGCTTCTGCAATCTGTCCCTATTGAACAGCACAGAAACAAAATGAGAGAAGATGGCGCCACGAAGTGCATTTATATTTGCTGTCAGTCTTTCATCCAAGTGACTCATTCTTCCTTCTGGAGTAAAGAACACTTTTTTGTTCATCTCTCTGCTTCTTTGTATGCCTGAATGTGGGCGTCAAATAACAACATGTATGCTCAGGCTGGCTCAGATATCAATGTTGGCCCTGCTTATGCTGAACAAAATGCAGTTTCACTGCTCTATATACCATTTCCATCTCTAGGGCTCATTGTTTGCATTTTGCAAACAATATTTGTATATTGCTCTGAGCTCTTGGGAAAAAAAATAAAAGGCAGAGCTTTGGAAGAAATAGTACCCATTGTTTAGCATAGCAAGCTGCAAGTGCTCATGGTAAGAAGCAATTCTCAATGTATCTGAAGTGTGAAATAAATCAGAAAATATGTTCCTAGTTACAATAGAAATTGCTGAGCTTGAAGTTGGTGGCTACGATTTTGCTGGGAAGTGACATTTCTGACACTAAATAATAACCATAATTAATAATAAGCAACTGATAATACTTTGCATTTGTACAGAACCTTTCATCCAAGGCTCTCCGTACACTTTGCACACCTTAATTAGTCACCACAACAGACTTGCGAGCCAAAGTATTATTATGTCTAGAGGGTTAAACTGAAGCGCAGAGATATTCAATGGACTTGCCCAAGGCCAAGGGAATCTCTACCAAAGCGAAAAGTTGAACCCAGGAGTTTTAACTTCCAGTCATCTGCTCTATCCTCTAGGAAACACTAACTCCAGCAGTCAGAGCCCTGCCTAAGAATGACAAGTTTCCATGCTGCCTTGTTCATCACACCTGATAAATTTTAGTAACACGAGTATCTGGGGACATATTTGCAATACTAGCTTCCCTTTTTTAGTGAGAGCAAATAATCAAACCCACAGATAATTCATCTCCATTTCTGCACCCACAATTAAATGTGAGCACAAGTCCTATTATTTAAATGACTAAGACACTGATTTTTCCTCCCTGTGCTGTTCTTAAATATCTGAATAGTAGGATTTATGCCAGCAGTTAATTGTGGACACAAGTTTGATGGCACAATTAAATTATAAGCACAAGCATTTTCCTGCAAAAGGGAGACCAAATCAGAGCCCCTTAAAAAAAATCAGACCCGTAATATTTGAAATAAAACAAATGATGCTAAACAAAGATATGCGCTCATTTACAAAGATCAGCCGGGTTCCACAATCTTGGTGTCACAACAAAGTGTCACTTTTTAACAAGCAGCTGCTATAAGATGTATTTCACTCAGATTCATCATGAGTGACCTCTAATAATGGTTTGTCATTTGTTCCCATTTTAAACTTTGAGTAACAGAGTTCACAAAAGTGAACCTGATGACATCAGGTAGAGCACCACATAAGATTCCTTACACACCTCCGCAAGGAGCCTCAGTCTTAGCCTGCAGCCGCTCAGCTATTGCAACCTTGAGATTTAATCTGACTGATATGCAGGGCCGGCGGTCGCCTAGGGCGCCAACATTTGGGGGGCGCCGGTGCCCCGGTCGTCGTCGGTATTTTGGGGGCGGGACCTTCCGCCGCCTCTGTCGGGGGCGGCATTTCGGGGGCGGGACCTCCCGCCGCCTAGGGCGATGAAAAAGCTGGCGGCGCTCCTGCTGATATGCACCACACTGTCAGATGATGGGATGTGGACAAACATGCACTCTATCGACAAGAACAAGCCTTCCAAATTTATTTCCCTTTAAACCTTTTTGGTAAGATGTCTAGTTCTGTAGTTGGCACACAGAATCTAATCAATAAGACTCTGTAGGGCTGCATTTATAGTAATAGTGTATATTCTTGGTGCTATTGCAAAGAACAGGCTACATGTAGCAAGCGCCTCAGAGATCCCAATGGGTTGCAGGAGTAGCATACTTACTTAGTGCTAGGTCTTTAAATTCTGGAAGACTGGCAGAGGCACACAGCTGATAGAAGATATGATAGTTTCGTTCATCATCTGCCTACAAAACAGAAACATGGAGTTACTTTACAGTCAATGACCTAAGGACAGTCAACAGTCTTCATTTTTCTGCCACTCAGAGCAGGGCCTTCCATACCCCAAGGTTCATCCCAACCATCGCAACTTCACATTACTATGTGGTCAGCGTGGCTTCCCAAAGGCAACTCAAGGGTCAGTTTTAAGCAATACAAGCTTCTTTCCTTTCAAGGGCATGTTGCCTTCATGGCATTCTTAGGGACAGATTTACCAAGGCATTTAGGTGCCCAAAGATGCAGGTAGCTGCCTAAATCAGGTTCTTTTGTAACTCCTTCTAAGCACCTCTCTGCATCTTTGGGCACCTAAATAACCTTGTAAATGTGGCCCTTGGTCCCTACTAGCCCAACCAATGGAGCAAGCAATCAGGAACCATTACTCTTTGATGTAAAACAACAAACATATTACCTGTGTGAATGTAAAGCAGCTACACTGATTGTGGTAGTGTATATAATTAACAGTGAAAAAACATGAACAATTTTACTTTCACCATACTATTAAACCAACACTTTTAGATTTAGAGAGAAAGTGTTTGACAAGATTTAGCCAGCTCTCCTTAACGCACTGGGCAGCCATCTTTACTTTGGATCACACCCACAGTACAAGAGCACTGCTACCCTGCTTATGATTATGCCTCTTTACCACAGCCACTGTCACAGAACCTGCCAATTACTTGAATTTCTAGGTAAAGATATATTGTTATGGGGGGGGGGGGGGGGGGGGGGGGGAGTTGCTGTAAGGATATTGACTAATCTGCAGTTCATGAAGTCAAGTATCAAAGCCTCTCAGAAGTGCTGCGTGTCCAGGTTAGTTACAGCACACATCAAAAGCCTTGAAACTTTAAGGCTCAGCCAAGACGCCCCTCTATAGCAGAAACCTTGATGTTTAAGAATGAAGAGTGCCTGAACTAAGTGAAGGCTTCGCTAACTACAGGTAAAAATATTGATGCTTGGGGATGCTTCAAGATCACAGGTGATATTTAAATGCAAAACCTTCTTGTTATTTGTGAATCACGCTTTGAGCCGTGAAAGCATGCTTGGCAATGTACAAATGATAGAAGACAGCAAATCCCCTGCCCTGGGCTCCAATTCAACAAAGCACAGAAGCACATGCTTAAGTGCTTTGCTGAACCAGATCCAGTCAACTAGCTAAGATACAGAAAGCACAAACTGAACCTAATGATGCACATACTTATACATAAAACAAATGTGTATCTCATATGATCCTGACTATCCTCACTACAGACACACACAGCATCTGGCCTGATTTGGAAAAATACTTAAGCACGTGCCCAAATTTAAGCTGATGAGTAGTTCCATTAAAGACTGCTCACATGTAGGAAGTTAGGGATGTGTGTGTGTGTGTCACACACACACACACACACACACACACACAATCATTTATATAGTGGGATTTGAATTTGAAAAGTGAGGTTGCAGATAAGGAAAGAAGAGTTACAAAAATACTATGGAGTGAATTGTTTGAAGAAAATTGCTCCCCAAACTATTAAAAAAAAACCCACCTCAAATGAACAAAGTCTTACCAATATGCAACTTTTACTTCAGTACCCACCTTTTATTAAATCTCTGCTGAGAAATGGGGGCCAAGACTGCTCTTTTTGGTGTGCTAATCATAACATTTGCAGATTACCAAGGTTCTACTATACACTCATCACAAGTGTTATGACTTTCCGAGGGGCTTTTTTTTATTTTATTTTTTTATTTTAACCTTAACTTAGAGTTCTATGGCTTTTACTTTTTAATATAACTACAAAATTCTAATACATTTATTTCCTAGATTCATATATTTACAGCCATAATTCTACTTTACCTTTGTTTAGCAACATGTAACAAGAGCCCTAATGCATTGTATTTATCCTGTGATCTCTTTTTCTGAATTCCAATTCAGTTCATTTATTTTATTTTAAAAAAATAATACAAAGAACGATAAATGAGCTCTAGGTACCCTAACAGCTATTACATTTACAATCAAAGTACAAAACAATCATGTTATGTTTCATGAGCATATCTACAGTGCAGCTGGGCAACGAGTAAGGCAAGAACACAACCCCATGCTCTGGGTTTCCCTAAACTTCTGACTGTCAGAATCTGGAACTGGATGACAGACAGGGCCGGCTCCAGGCACCAGCTGACCAAGCAGGTGCTTGGGGCGGCCACTCGGGAGAGGGGCGGCACGTCCAGCGATTCGGCGGCAATTCGGCGGAGGGTCCCTCACTCCCGCTCGGAGCGAAGGACCTCCCGCCGAATTGCCGCCGCAGATCGCGATCGCAATTGCGATCGCGGCTTTTTTTTTTTTTTTTTTTTGCTGCCTGGGGCAGCAAAAACCCTGGAGCCGGCGCTGATGACAGAGGATGGATCACTCGATAATTGCCTTGTTCCGTTCATTCCCTCTGAAGCACCTGACACTGGCCACTGCTAGAAGACAGGATACTGGGCTAGGTGGACCAGCGATCTGAGCCAGTATGGCCATTCTTATGTTCTTAACGTTTCAAAAAGCTTTTTAAAAACAGAGCATTGATACAAAGCCAGCTCTGACAATCAAAACCACCATCATATGTTCTCAGCCTCTAACCCTGAAGAACTGTCAAAATTTGTTAGACTAGTCTCCAAAGCCAGGGTCTGCCAAAAGTTTAACGTATAAAAGGAAAGGTTTTAATGTATCTATATCTATCTTTAAGAAAAAAATGCAAGTTCACTAAAAAAATAAAAATAAAATTAAGGAGTCCAAAGGAAAATGTTGCATAACTCACCTGGAACATAACTCTTGATTTTTCCAACAGATACGTCCTCATGTTGGCACCAATGATATGGTATCTTTTATCAAAGCCAATCTGAATGTATTTCCCAAAGCGACTGCTATTGTCGTTCCTGGTTGTTTTAGCATTTCCAATTGCCTGTATGAAACAGAACACAACATTAAGAACAAGGATCCCCTTTGTAAGTTTGCATATGATCTCAGGAAGACAATTTTTAGTCTCCAGAGCCTAGAAATAAATAAACCTAGCACACAGTCAAGTGAGGATTGGAGAGAGAGAGTTCCCAAACAGAGGTAGACAGAGAATTCAAAGTGTAGTAAATTGATGAAGGCAGAGGAGCTAGATGATCTTTGATATGGCCCAGTTCACTGTATCAATATTGGTTGATTTAGTTTAAAGGACTTTTATTGTGGAAGAGTACTGGAAACTGAATGGACAATGTTATAACATTCTCAATAATTAGAGAGAGTATGTCACTGACATTCCACAGCCACAACAGTCCTCTGACTTGCCTTTTAAACCCCCCTTAGCCTTCATTAACCTATATGTAAGGGTATGTCTATACTGGAGCTGTTTGTGTAATTTCCAGCATGGGTAGACATCCCACACTAGGGGCTGGTCCACACTAGGGGCGGGATCGAACTAAGATACTTCGACTTCAGCTACGCTATTCGCGTAGCTGAAGTCGAAGTATCTTAGTTCGAATTTGGCGCGCTTACCTCGCGTTCGCGGCTCCCACGTCGCCTCCGGTAACTCCGCTCGCCCTGCAGGAGTACCGGAGTTCGAAGTAGCGCGTTCGGGGATCGATTTATCGCGTCCAGACAAGACGCGATAATTCGATCCCCGATAGTTCGATGGCTACCCGCCGATTTCGGCGGGTAGTGTAGACGGGGCCTAGGTCTAACTGAGCTAGTGCACCAAAAATAGACCTGTAGCTGCTGTGGTGTGAGTGGCAGGAGATGCTAGCCGGCCCAAATATAGTCCCATCTGAGACCCTAGGTACATATTTGGGTGGCTAGCTCCTCACGCTGCTTTCACCGCCATAGCTACACTTCTATTTTCAGTGTGCTAGTTTGACTGCACTAGCATGGGTATGTCTACCTGAGCTGGAAATTATACCTCCAGCACCAGTGTAGACTACCCTTATTGGTTTTACACAACCACGTCAGTATTCTCAAGGAGCTTAGGCTAGGATTTTGAAAGTAGCCTAAGAGAGTTAGGTACTTAACTCCCATTGATTTTCATGGATCAAAGAGTCAGCATTAGGAACACAGGAAGAGAGGCTAGTTCAAATAAAGCAGAAACCCGGTTAGATAAAGACTCAGAGGATAAAGGAAGCTTTTAGATAAATGGGGCTTCAGGTGAAAAAGGAGCTAGCCACCTGCAAGAAGGCTGCCCAGTACATCCCCATCCTTGGTAGGAAGTAAAAAAAAAAGTCAAACTACTTTTCATATCAGCCACACTGGGAGATCCTGGGTTACGTACAATCCCCAGGATATACACATAACCAAAACTGTGCTTAACCAGTGTATTACTGTTAAAGGTTGTATACAAATGCCTGCCAATGGGGCTTTATGGTGAAAAGTGGCCATGGAATAATTATAGTAATATATTTTGCTGTTTAATTTAAAGAATGAAATGTGTCTCTGGCAATAGCATTTCTAACTTTATTCTGAATGATGCATATTGTTTTTCCTATTTGTTTCATACCCACCATAGTGATCAGCAGCAGAGATTGCAAGGTAGAAAAGCTAAGCTTGCAATTTTCTTCTGTTCATTTCAGAGGGAGGCTCATAGGTTCCCATCCCACTTCTGGGGCCAGATTACAATCCCAGATGCATGTCAGAGACCACTATGTATCATGTAAAACTACCCTGCTGTGATTGGCCAATATCTGCAGTAGGGCTGTTGATTAATTGCAGTTAAATCATGCAATTAACTCAAAAAACTTAATCGCGATTAATCACAGTTTTAATCGCACTGTTAAACAATAGAATGCCAACTGAAATGTATTAAATATTTTTGGATTTTTTTCTATATTTTCAAATATATTGATTTCAATTACAACACAGAATACAAAGTGTACAGTGCTCACTTTATATTATTTTTATTACAAATATTTGCACTGTAAATGACAAACAAAAAATAGTATGAGGTGAATTGAAAAATACAAGTATGTAGTGCAATCTCTTCATCGTGAACATGCAATTTATAAATATAGGATTTTTTTTGTTACATAACTGCACTCAAAAACAAAACAATGCAAAACTTTAGAGCCTACAAGTCCACTCAATCTTACTTCTTGTTCAGCCAATCACTAAACCAAACAAGTTAGTTTACATTTGCGGGAGATCATGCTGCCCGCTTCTTATTTACAATGTCACCTGAAAGTGAGAACAGGCGTTCGCATGGCACTTTTGTAGCTGACATTGCAAGGTATTTATGTGCCAGATATGCTAAACATTCGTATGCCCGTTCATGCTTCAGGCACCATTCCAGAGGACATGCTTCCATGCTGATGATGCTTGTTAAAAAAATAATGGTTAATTAAATTTGTGACTGAACTACTTAGGGGAGAACTGTATGTCTAGCAACACACACACCCCTCAAACTTCTGCATTATCCCTAGCAACACACACACACACACCTCAAACTTCTGTATTACCCCTAGCAACTGGCCATTCTGGTGCGACACCACCTTGGCGGGACATGGATGCTGCAGACCATGAGCTTCTTGCATCAAGACCACAGGAGCTGGGTTGCTGGGGTGTTTTTCCATGATAAACAACTTGGGGCAGCTTCTAAAGTAACTTCACAACAACACCTGACTGTACAGGAAGCATTAGGGCTGTGGGTGCTACTTCGGTACCTTAGGGTTCCCGAGTGACCAGAGTGGCTCTTGAGCTGGTGCTCTGCTTGGGGAGGGGGTTGGAAAAATTATTATTCTCCCCTTCTCCCTCTCCCTGCACATCTCCATGGCACCATCTAAGCTCCTTGTGCTGGGTGCTCAGCTGAGGATTTGCCTCTTCACATCTGAGCTATGATAAAGGGTTTACTAATTCCATCCTCTCATCAAAACCTTTCTAAATTAAAAATCTGTCATTAAAACTTAAGCCCCCAGGGATCCCAGCTTCAGACAATGTCGTCTAAGTCTCCATTACAGGCATTTGGATTTGAGCAGGAACAGAGGAATGATTACCTGGTCGATATTGATGGCTCTGCAGGGGATAACTCCATCACAGAGCACAGTGAAAAAAAAACCCAAAAAAAATCAACTACAATTAATCTGTCCCTTGAGTATCACACCTTTAATTCAGCTTTAATACGACCCTCCCAGAAGGCTCGAATCCAAGTTGGATGCTCAGAGATACCAGACAGGCTTGAACTTTACTATTTTTTACTAACATTTATTATTTGTATCATGGTAACTCCACAATCAAAGGCCCCTAAAAGCAGGGCTTTGGAGCAGAGCCCGGAGCTGGAGCGCGGAGCAGCTCCGGAGCAGTGGAGCTGCAGGTTTTTGCCTGGAGCTGGAGCACAGCTCCAAAGCCCTGCCTAAAAGGACCAGGCTGCCTCTGAGTGAGGCACTGTACAAACACACAGGATGATACGATCCCTGCCCTGAAGAGATTACAATCTAAAACAGATAAAAACAAACAATAGCATTGCTAACGGCAGGGCTTTGGATTTTGTTTTAACCACTGAACACCCATAAAACACCTGATACAACAAAAATAATTAAAATTGGTGTTTATCCAAGAAACACCAAACAGCTCCCCGAAATGGCTACTTGTCTGTAAGGGCTTGTGTACCTGGAGCAGCACTGTGGACTATGGGGGTGATTTCTAAAGCACATTAAACTGGTTGCGCATTAATTGGTCCATGTAGACCCTGCTGGTGCTCACTGCAGGTACCCTAGCGAGCTGCAACACAGCACTGTTTGAAACAGCACTACGTTAAAGCACACTAGGGAACAGTACAAGAGACTGCTCATTGCTAGAGTACATTGATTTAATTCTTCGGGGTTTATTTTTAGCAAATGTTTCTGCTTTTTGTATAGATGTCCCAAAAATTAGATTTTGGGGGACACACTCTTTGCATATATTGTAATGAGTAGTGCATATTATACACACATTACTCATTACAGATACTGTACTTTACTCATTACAGTATATACAAAGAGAGCCCCTCAAACCCAGATTTTTGGACATCTATATAAAATGGAAAAATTGCTAAAAATAAACCCAAATAAAATCAATACCCCCCCCAAAACACAGGCCCTATAATGTGTACACACACACACACAGCTTCACAAACTTTAATTACTTTATTTTCACAAAAACTCTGAGATGAGTGGGTATTATCATTATCCTCATTTTAGAGGTGGGGAACTGAGGCACAGAAAGCATTAAGGTCAAAACATCCACTATATTTTTGGTACTCGGTTTGAGATACCAAGGGCCTGATTTTTCAGAGTACTAAACATTATATAGCACTTTATATGTTCAAATCACAGCTCCCAGTGACTTCAGCTGCAGGTGAGAGTGCTTGGCACTTCTGCAAATCAGACCCTCAGGTCTACCCAGGCACCCAGAAAGTGGGCGCTGAATGAGACAGGGGTCCTGTGGAACAAAATAGTATGTGATCCTGTAAGTAAAGATGGTATCATAATGAATACGCACAGGTTGCACATGCAACCTGAATTCTGCCATTTACTAACTTTTGAGGGCTTGACTTTGAAACCTTAATGTTCTTTTAAATAGTTTGGGTGTGTGTGATTACTTATACTACCCATTAATATTCTTAGCCCTTTACACTAGAGTTAAAGACGGATTCTCTCCCCCAAAGTGTTCAAGTATTTACAATCTAAACCAAGAGGAGAACACAGGATGGAGAAAACAAAAGAGGAGAAGAACAAGAGTACAATACAATTATGGGGTCACTCAGGAGGGGCATGCATGTGTTTTGAACGTAGTGAAGTATTCTACAGTGGTTTTATATTTAAGTGTGTGAGATGCTATCATTTACACAAACCTTCTCGAAGAGGATGTTGAGAAGTAATTTCAAAGAGGTGAGAAAGAAGACATGGCAGATGGGGTCAGAAAGGGAGTTCCAGGCATAGGAGCAGCATGAATGAAGACATGGAGGACAACGACATATCTGGACACATGCGTTTTACTAATTTTCTGTGATCATTTTGGAATCAGGTTGAGCTGTAGAGCTGTTATATCAAGTAACGTCACACCGGAGCATAAACACACTATCTCTGTATATTTGCTATGCTGGTATATCTTGTTAAATCAAATTTTAAAAATCCCAATTATTGTACGCAGTGTTGTTGTAGCCGTGTTGATCCCAGGGTGTGAGAGAGACAAGGTGGGTGAGGTAATATCTTTTATTGGACCAACTTCTGTTGGTGAGATAAAAGATATTACTTCACCCACTTTGTCTCTCTAAAAATTCTCATTGGCAATGCCTGTGAAAATGTGGTTGGTAACATATACAAGTATCCAAGTAGTGGTTAGATACTACTGTGATAGGCACCCTAAACATAGATTAGATTCAATATCCAAGACATGAAACTCTAAATAATGGAGCTTACAAGAAAAAAAATCCTTAAACTTAATTATAGCAGCACTCGTAGAGCCAGTGACCTCTCTTGAGGTTTAATTTTGTTTTATTTAATGAGTGCCCTACTGTGGTATCTAGGTGCCATGAACACACTAGTACCTGAACTATAAGGCCCAGAAGTTGTAAATACAAATGCATGTGCTTTACTCATATAAATAGTCCTGTTGACTGGCTTAACTTTGTTCAGATAAGCAGTTTCATTCAAGTCAAAAGGACTACTTATTCTGAGCCCTGATCTTTGCAGGATCAGGGCCCAAAATTGCTCATCTTCTGGAGAATCTTAGATTCTGTGTCTAGCAGCCACACACTGCCTTTCCCTACATCATTAACTTGCTTTTGTGAAATTATTTTTTTAAAATGGATTGAACCCGGCATATTTCCCAGAATGAGGGAAATTAAACCCCTGAGGTAACTGAAATTAGAGATTTAGAGTAAAAATTTTAAGTGCTTAAGTCCCACTTTCAAATGAGACGTAGGCACTTTAAAAGTCAATGGGACTTGGGCTCCGAAGTGACTTCTGAAAATGGGACGTAGGGGCTTTTGAAAATTTTACCCTTAATCATTATATCTGCAGCACACAAGCACAACCTCCTTTTCTCTTCTCTTAAATTGGTAGAGGGATGACAAAGGGAATCTTTCTATTTTATTTCACTTGCTGTCAATTGTCTACAGGACGTTTGTGCTTATGGCTTAGGGTCAGAACTCAATATGTGGGTCAGGCCAGAGTTCTGCTGGCAGGCTTTCGGCTGCAGCTCAGAATTGAGAAAGTGCATTCCTTTTGAATGGAACACGAGACCACTTGCTGTCAGAACAGCAGAATCCTAACACATTTTGTCATATACACCACAATTAATTCTCTTATCCACACAAATTGAAATTAGAGTCGGCAGAGAGTACAGATTTATTTTCAGCACATGTGGAGGAAGGAGCCTTCAGAGAAGAATATTGAAAAATGGATGCCGATAATAAAGACAGTGCTCTCAGCACTCGAGAAAAAATAACCCTTATTGAAGAAGGCACATTGGACTGGAATGGCCCCAGGGATTGGAAGAACAGACAGGTGGCTTAGAGCCACTTATCCCACCCCCCATTTCCCAACGACTCCAGCATCAAATGTATCTTGACCACCTCTGATGATCTCCTTCAGTGTCTATATTTTACCAATGGGAGATAGATAGGGTCCTGGTAACAGTGAGGAAAGCTGTCCTGTTCTCTGTAGAATGGCGAGGAGGTGCAGTATTCTAGTCACCTACAGTTTTATGAAGATCCAAGTTACAATCCCGCATTAGCAAGGAGATGGACTAGAGGGCCTAACAAGTCCTCCCGCTCTCTAAGGACTATGACGGCCACAGCGGAACTGCACAGTAAAACAGGACTAAAGACAATTTGCCATAACTAAAAACTGCTTGAGTTGCACAGGATTAGCTGGAATGGATGATCTGTCTTCCCTTAATGTGTGGAGGTTGCTAAACACTCAGAACAGTGCTGAGAGTAAAAGGAAAGGAAGCCACGACACGCTGAAAATAGATGGGTGAGACACAGGGTGCCATTGCCTAAGAACGTGCAAGGGTTGACAAGTTCAAACCAGGGGTATTTACAGGGCAAAGAGCTTCTTTGGAAAGGGTATTGATTCCATGCCAGAACAGCACTGGTACCAACCATTGGGGTAACAGCCGAGACTTCATTTAAAATGGAACGGGGCTGATGATAAACACACACTTACAGAAGACCCACTGTGATCAATTATCATTCAGATTTAGGAAAGCTTGGTTCAAGTCAGTTACTTCAGGTTTTGAAGACAAGTGAACTTCGTGCTGGTGATAGCTGCCAGACTGACATTCCTGGTATTTCGTGCCCTCTCTTTATCCGTGGGACAAGTACAGCACAGGAGGGCAGCAATGCCAATTTTCCCCTTACTGCCAGCGTGTGCCTCAACCCTTACTCCTTCAGGGGTTAGAGGATTTTTTGGCACCATACCAATAGCTGCTAACTCTGTGGGTGCTCCGGGGCTGGAGCACCCACAGAAAAAAATAGTGGGTGCTCAGCACCCACCAGCCACAGCTGTTCGGCGAGGCCCCACCCAAACAGGTGATCCATAGGGCACCGCTGATCAGCTGTTTGGCAGCTGGGGGAGAGGCTTGGGGAAGGGCAGAGAGTAGCGGGGGGTGTTGGGGATGGGGCGGAGTAAGGGTGGGGTCTCAGGGGAAGAAGTGCCGTGGGAGCAGGGCTTCAGGGCGGAGCAGGGGTGGAGCACCCCTGGGGAAAAATAAAAGTCAGTGCCTATGACCCATGCCCACTCAATCATCATTCAATTTCATTTAGTACTTGTATAGCACCCATAGTGTGTTGGAACTTTACAGACATGTAGAAGGACATGGTCCCTACCACAAGGAGCATACGATCAAGGTCAACAACTTACCAGTGCAATGAAGTACCTCTCAGGTGAGACTGCCAAACAAGAATGCCGATTAATAACAATTTGTGATGGTGGTTTTCTGAGGTGGACTTGTCTATACTTAGTCCACTAGGAATTGGACACATCACCACATCACTTAATATACTGTAGGGCTGTGGCTGCTCATGTGCCATCCACTTTGCAGAAGAAGCTTAGACAGGTAATGGTAACCTTGCTGATCGTCTGAGCAAAGAGGCTGACTGAATGAGCTGGAGACTGAATGCCCTTCTCATCTCTAATAACGGTCTCTGCTGAAGCACGTTGTCGGGGCACTGTGAGGGAAGCGTGCTCTTTTGACACGGATATCCCTAGAGAGTGAAGTCCTCCATCACATAACGGGGGCAATCTGGCACTTTTTAAAATTCACAACAACGAAAATACATCCATTTTATTGTTACAGAGGTACAGGTGTGTCCACTGGGGCATCACGGGGGTATCTGCCACCCAAAATGGGAAAGGCCTGTCATCGCAGCTAAGTTATTGTACAACAGTGGCAGCTCTCCAGACCCAGCATAGGCACTGTGCGCTGTGCCTACAATATCTGCAATAAATGCAGCCATTATTATATATTTCTTCAGTCACTTTGGAAAGGATAAAAATAGAGCTGCAGTCTAGATGCATCCAACAATTGTATGGAAGAATCCCTGCAGCCAGTATGGCAATGATTAGGACAGGGCCCGGCTCAATATTCCCACAAGTAAATCATCTGCCTCTCCAAAACATAAATCCACTGCCAACGCCTCAGTGTGCCAGGGGAAGAGTTCAGCTTTGATTTCAGGTTATAATCAACGAAGTCCCGAATACCCCAGTCTCAAGTTATGTAAGGGTACGTCTACACAGCAAAAAAAAAGACCCGCAGCAGTGGGTATGTCTACACAGCAATTTAAGCCCAGGTTCAAGCCAAACTCCCCTCACGTCCACACTTCAAATGTGTTAACCTAGGGCTCAGACCCAGGGGCCCAGGACCCTGCAGGGCCGGAGAGTCCGAGCTCTGTTGGTTCCCTGTATGCACACGGCCCCAGCAGCCCTCTGGATGTATCCCAGAGTTCCTGGTGGCAGAGGAGCAGCACTGACGCGCCATTACTGTCTGGCCGAACGTAATCCCCCTTCCTGCTCCTCCCACGCCGGTAGCTCTGGCTCCAGCTCCTCCTTGTTGTTGTGCAGAGCATGTCCAGAGCAGGGAGCAAAGCTGACAGGCAGGAGGCGGCTCCTGGACATCAGGATGTTGGGATCATTCCTCCCCCGGCCATGCTAAACTGGGAGCCCTGCCGCTCCCTCGCCCTACAGGGCAGCCACTTGGTCCTGCTCCGCTCTCTGGCCCTTGCTCCCAAGCCCCAGAGCCCTCCCCGGGGCTGAGTGTGCAGGGGCGACTGGGCTGCTTGCACTTTCAGGGCAGCAAGTGGGAACCAGCCCCCAAACTTCTCCACAGCCTGCCGGGGAGCCCTTATCCTTGCTTCCTGGGGTGCAGGAGCACACTGCGCACAAGCCCTGGGGATGCACTTCACCGTTCGGCAGCAGCCAGGCTGGGGCATGTGTGTTTTTCCTCTGAAACCTACATTTTATGCCAAACTTCAAGACAAACAGACAAAAATAAATAAAACAACAAACAAGCCATCTTCGTGGAACGTCTCATTTTAAAAATTAAGAATTGCAAAGTTTCATTTTAATCGTTTGACAGCCCTGGAGACTGACATCCTAATTACCCTCAGAACCGGTGCACATGGGCATTTCCTGCCAACGTGACTCAGCCTGGAGCTGGAGAGCTCAATTCTCAGACTACAGCCTTCCCACACGGCACTTATTCTACTGACAGCCACCAAAGGAGTTCATTATGCAGCTTATGTACTCAGGTGCTTCTTACGGGTCAGAAAATTCTTAACCTAGGGTTAAAATGCAATGTAGATGCTCAAGCCCAGGGGTCCCCGACACAGGACAGCTGACTCGAGTCCCATTAACCCTAGGCTTACATTGCTGTGTGGACCTAGCCAGTGAGTCTCAAAGCCCAGGTCAACTGACACTGCAGGGCTAAAAATAGCACTGTAGACATGCAGGCTTTGGCTGAAGCTTGGCTGCTAAACCCAGTGACGGGGGGTCTCAGAACCCAGGCTCCAGACTGAGCCCGAACATCTACACCAGGGGTTGGCAACCTTTCAGAAGTGGTGTACCGAGTCTTCATTTAGTCACTCTAATTTAAGGTTTCGCGTGCCGGTCATACATTTTAACGTTTTTAGAAGGTCTCTTTCTATAAGTCTATAATATATAACTAAACTATTGTTGTATGTAAAGTAAATAAGGTTTTTAAAATTTTTAAGAAGCTTCATTTAAAAATCAATTAAAATGCAGAGCCCCCCGGACTGGTGGCCAGGACCCGGGCAGTGTGAGTGCCACTGAAAATCAGCTCACGTGCCGCCTTTGGTTGCCTACCCCTGATCTACACTGATATTTTTAGCCCCACAGCACAAACTCAAAGTTGGCTGATCCAGGCGCCGAGACTTGCTGCTGCGGGTTGTTTTTTCCCCACTGTATAGATGTAACCTAACACAGCAACTAGACACCTGCAGCTGGCCTGTGCTGGCCGACTTTGGCTCACAGGGCTCGGGCTGAGGGGCTGTTTCATTGCTGTGTAGACTTCTGGGTTCAGGCTGGAGCCTGGGCTCTAGGACCCTGTGAGGTGGGTGTCTAGTTGCTGTGTAGACATACCCTAAGAGACGTTTCTCCCTGTCTGTTCCACCACACCGCCTGCATTTGTCAGAACTCTTAAATGATGTGCCCTCAGTATGAAGCTGGAAGGAGCTAGACCGCAGGGTGTGCTATGGAACTGTTATCAGAAATACATTTAATGCTAAACCTGACCACTGATCGGGTTATTGTGAATTATCGATATTTCTTAAGCACCACCAACATCCTTGTCAGTGTATTGTTAGATGCACCTGTTTGTCCAGGCTTTTCACTGAGTTTTAAACTCACGGGTTAGGCATCCCTCTCTCAAAATCATTTAAAGTTATGCTGATGCTGGGGGTTGCAGAATATTTACTTTTAACATCAATAAACTAGACTAAGTTCTTTGGGACAGGGATTATATTTTAACCACATCAATTCAAGCCATGTAAATTCCACAGTGATGGATGCCCTATAAATGCCTTCATTAGTAAGGCGAGAAAAAATAAATAAATTAGTTCAGGGCAAAAGAGATCTCCACGTGCCTAGTCAGCAGGTACTACTATCACCAATAAGTGCTAATAAGAGAATATGAAAAAAGTAGGTCTATGTTGATTCAATCTATAGATTCAACAGAAACCTCTTGTGATGTTGTGCAGTCTATATGGTTTTATAAAAACATGATAATAAGTGAATATAATGTAACTGGAATATGCTCCATGCAAAAGGTCTCTTGTAAGGTATCATTACAAAGCTTATAATCTACTGAGTGTGATCATCCTATTTGTATAAATGTATCACTCTTGTATCTAAAACTAGAAATATAAAATATAACTCTGAGGGCCTATTGTAATTATGTAAAGTGTGGGCCATTAATGGTGGTTTGGAATCTTGATGACTCCCATTAACCAGGACCATTGTCTGCAGATGGCTGTATTTACCTGTGAGTCTTCCTGTATGTGTGTGTGCTGGCAAGTGGGTAATGAAGTCTTACAGTGACATGTGATCATGTCACCTGAACTGGAATCCATCTTTAACCTGGTGCTTTTCCAGTGAGGGGGGGTGGAAACCCAGAGGGACAAAGGATTCCCGCCTTATGCAAAAGATATATAAAGGGGTGGAAGAGAACAGAGGGGAGAGAGGAGCCATCATGAAGAATCCCCTAGTTATCACCTGAGCTGGAACAAGAGCTGTACCAGGGGAAAGAATTGTGCCCAGGCCTGGAAGGTGTCCAGTCTGAGAAAAAACTTACTGAAGCATCTCTGAGGGTGAGATTATCTGTATTCAGTGTTTGATTAGACATAGATTTGTGCATTTTATTTTATTTTGCTTGGTGACTTACTTTGTTCTGTCTGTTACTACTTGAAATCACTTAAATCCTACTTTCTGTATTTAAATAAAATCACTTTCTACTTATTAATTAACTCAGAGTATGTATTAATACCTGGGGGAGCAAACAACTGTGCATCTCTCTCTATCAGTGTTATAGAGGGCGAACAATTTCTGACTTTACCCTGTATAAGCTTTATACAGGGTAAAACAAATTTATTTGGGTTTAGACCCCATTGGGAGTTGGGCATCTGAGTGCTAAAGACAAGCACACTTCTGTGAGCTGTTTTCAGGTAAACCTGCAGCTTTGGGGCAAGTAATCCAGACCCTGGGTCTGTGTTGGAGCAGACGGGAGTGTCTGGCTCAACAAGACAGGGTGCTGGAGCCACTGAGCTGGCAGGGAAAACAGGAACAGGGGTAGTCTTTGCACATCGGATGGCAGCTCCCAAGGGGGTTTCTGTGATCCAACCCATCACACCTCTCTCTCTATATATATAATTAATGAAAACGTTAGGGATGCTACAAGAAGAAAAGAGAGGATAATGAAGGTGAAGATGATAGATTATTAATGACGTAGATAAGGCCACACAAACATCATGTCTGCAGTGTTATCTGAACTCTGCTACCTACAACCTTCTTTATACCCAGCTGTTATCAGCACAGTTCTAGCAACACTGAGATTGTTTGAACGGTCTCCATGGAGCGTTCAATCCTTGGCCTCGCTCCTGAGACCGGCAACAAGTGGGCCAGTTGTGGTGGGCTTCCCCTCACCCCCATCTCCATGATAAAGAACTAGACAGAGACCCAACAGCATATTTCACATACAGTGGGTCACTGAACAGACATTTTAACAGCTTATAGTCACTATCAGCCTGCGACAGATTTTAAACCGGTGTCCTACACATAAAAAATTGCCTGAACTAGTCAATCCCAATTATTTTTTTTTAAACCTGACTATATTTAATAATTATATAAAAATCTAGTTAAAATAGCTATATTTTCCTATTCCTGGATCTCACTTCTGAGACAGGTCCTGTACATAAACAGTATGACAGAAACCCCCATCTACAAGATAGAGGGAGGATCCCAACCCTGAAGCAACCCCACCCTAAGTTGGTGCAATTTGCTAATGCTAGAAACAAATGCACACAGACTGCTCAAAGTAGAATAAAAATCTATGTAACTTCTTTTGGGACAGCTTTACCTCCATGATTGGACTGGATGCAAGGACCTTCTCTTCAATGTTGGTCTCACTGGCAGAGCCACCAACGGATGCGAAGAAGCGCATGGCATATTTGGCAGAGACTGTCTTTCCGGCACCGGATTCTCCGCTTACGATAATGGACTGGTTCTTCTCATCCCTGTGTGTCAGAGGAGAAAGGCTTTTTATAAACTCATCTCCTTGTAAAGCTCTGGGTTGTCTCTCCCACCTTCAACGGCTCTTGCTTTGTGTTTTTGCATCTTCATATGCATCTTAGTTTGTTTTAAGTTTTCCTTGTGTGTGTAGATTCTAGGATGAATGAAATATTCACGCTATTGAAAAAAGCATGACCAGTACCAGTATTGAAAAAAGCAGTGTCAGTACGATACATTTCCCAATTGGAAACTTAAAAAAGTTAATGCTTCTGAGCATCTTAAAACAGAATTCCTTTAATCTTACCACCCACTGCTACAATTACAAAGCACCGCTGCCTCTTACTGCAGGGAACTAGCATCCTGGCATTTACCCCCCTGGTGCTATAGCACTCAAAGAACTATAATCCTGCTGTTTGAGATTCCTCCTATCATCACTCAACAGGATTTTGCTGGATATCAGCCATTGACTACTGTGCTCTTGCTCTCTCCCACCCTTCATTCCTTTCAAAAACAGAAACTGATGTTTCATCTAAGCATTCCAACCAACAGAGAACCGGACCCACAACAAGGGTGTCCCTAGTCTCTGTTTGTCAGAGGGTGGAGATGAATGGCAGGAGAGAGATCACATGATCATTGCCTGTTGGGTTCACTCCCTCTGGGGCACCTGGCATTGGCCACTGTCGGTAGACAGGATACTGGGCTAGATGGACCTTTGGTCTGACCCTGTACGGCCATGCTTATGTAAGTATGTTAATATGCCCTTTAATTGTGGAACTCCTTGCTGTAGGATACTACTGAGATACGACTTAGTACATTAATAAAAAGAGATTAAACATATGTTGTATACTCCTGTTGATTCAAAACGCTACTATCCGAGCCTCTGCATTATCTGAATCACCCTCCTTGTCCCCCAGCATGAGATATGTGCTGCAGAGGGACAAGGAAGGGATTCGGATAATGCAGAGGTTCGGATAAGAGAGCAGAGATCCCTGGCCAGCACTGTGAAGAGGAAGAGGAGGAGGAGGAGGAGGAGAAGCCTTCAGAGGCAGAGGAGACCACCCTGCTGCTGAATGGCTGTTGCAGCCCCGGCAGCCCCACTGTCACTGGAGGAAGTGAGAGCACCTGTGACAGCAGAGCTGTAGAGGGCTGACACGGGGCTGGTGAAATCTGATTCCTGCAGGAACAAGCTACAGGCAGAAGAGTCCTGGCTGGGGGTCTCAGCAGGGACTGAGTGTCAGCAGCTCCAGAGCAGCAGAAGGAAATTTTAGCACCAGTATAAAAGGTGTATAAATAACAACCGAAAATATAAATGGAAGAGACCTGTTAGAAGATCTAGTCCATTCCACTGCCAGTGCGAGATACAGTGCCCAGGGAAAGGAATACTCGGATATCAAACTGGTAACAGTCACTACTATTTAAACCAAAAGGCAGAGGGAAGACATCACATGACACTGCAACCCCAGCTTCAGAAGGATTCCTTCAGGCCCTCTGCTTGAAATGATCCTGCCACCCTTACTCTGATCTCAAAAATTAACATGATCATGGAATGAAGTGCTACTCATAGGGTTGCCAGGCATCCGGTTTTTTACTGTAATGCTGGGTCGAAAAGGGACCCTGGAGGCTCTGGTCAGCACCACTGACTGGGCCGTTAAGAGTCCGGTTGGCAGTGCAGTGGGGCTAAGGCAGGCTCCCTGCCTGCCCTGATTCCACACAGCTCCCGGAAGTGGCCAGCATCTCCCTGCGGCTCCTAGGTGCAGGGGCGATCAGGGAGGCTCCGCACGCTGCCCACGCCCACAGGCGCCGGCTCTGCAGCTCCCATTGGCCAGGAACCAGGGCCAATAGGAGCTGTAGGGGCGGCACCTGTGGGCGCGGCAGTGCACACTGCGCAGAGCCGCCTGGCTGCCCCTGCGCCTAGGAGCCGGACATGCCAGCCGCTTCTGGGAGCTGTGCGGAGCCGGAGCTGTGCGGAGCCAGGGCAGGCAGGGAGCCTGCCTTAGTCCCGCTGTACTACCAACTGGGAGCCAATGAAGGTAAGAGTCGCCCCGCTGGAGCCCAAACCTCCACCCGCATCTTCCCCAGGTTGGAACCCCTTCTGGAGCACGCACCCCATCCCTCCTCCCGCACCCACAACCCCCTGCCCTGAGCTCCCTCCTGGAACCCACACCCGCCCGAGCCCCCTCTCACACCCAAACTCCTTCCCAGAGCCCGCACCCCACACAACCCCTCCCGCAACCCAATCCCCTGCCCCAGCCCTGAGCCCCCTCCTGCACCCCAAACCCATCATCGCTGACCCCACCCCAGAGCCCACACCCCCAGCTGGAGCCTGCACCCCCCCTCCCACACTCCAGTTTTAATCCCGCTCCTGCACCCAAACTCCTCCCCAGAGCCCACACCCCGCGCAACCCCTCCTGCAACCCAACCTCTCAGCTCCAGCCTGGAGTCCCCTCCTACACCCCAAACCCCTCATCCTTGGCCCCACCCCAGAGCCCGCACCCCCAGCCAGCGCACTCGCACCCTCCTGCACCCCTCCCCCAGCTCGGAGTCCCCTCCCGCACCCCAATCCCCTACCCCAGCCCAGTGAAAGTGAGTGAGTGTGGGGGAGTGCGAGCAACAGAGGGAGAGGGGATGGAGGGCGGGGCCTCAGAGAAGGGGCAGGGCCTCAGGGAAGAGGCGGGGCAGGGAGGGTGTTCGGTTTTGTGCCATTAGAGCGTTGGCAACCCTAGCTACTCAGCTTGCATAAGAGTGATGGAATCAGGACCGTCACGTGAAAACTTAGCCCCACTGGGAGTTTTGCCATTGGATGTCACCAACGGGGCCAGGATTTCAGCATCACAAGCCCAGGAATATCCAAGCTATTTCAGGAAGCCACGGGCACATTACATGCCAAAGGTTTTGTAGAACATTAAAATTTACTACATAGTACACAGCAAATACCCTCACCTGACTTTCAGGCTGAATTTCCATTCAATGTAAAATACAAAAAACCAACCAAACAACCCACCCTACGTTAATGCAACGTTCAGGTACCTCAGTCAAGCAATCAGCCCTCAGGCAATGCCTAAGTAATATTTACATACATGGCTTTAACTTCATCCCCTTTGTGTGTATGCATGTCCCTTTGGGAGAAGATTCTTACTCCAAATTTACACCAGTGTAACTGGGAACAGAATCTGGGACACAATCTTTTCATCCATGATTACGTAACAGTACAGCAATATTACTACGCACTAGTAGGTCTCACCACTTTCCTGGTAACGTGCATATTCTTTACTTTTTCCGAACTCAGAGAAGCTGGATGGCATTTGATAAAAAAAATCTTTGAACAGAGATCAAGCATAGAAAATTTCAGCACAAAAAGCAACTTTTAGAAAGAGTGAGCTGCTGAAAACAGAGGGGCTGTAATGGAAACTATTTTGCAACTAACTCTAGCAGTTATTACCTGACACCACTATACTTTAGAGAGAGGAATCCCAAGATACTTTTTATCCCAGGGGTAGGCAACCTATGGCACGTGTGCCGAAGGCGGCACAGGAGCTGATTTTCAGTGGCACTCACACTGCCCGGGTCCTGGCCACCGGTCCGGAGGGCTCTGCATTTTAATTTAATTTTAAATGAAGCTTCTTAAACATTTTAAAAACCTTATTTACTTTACATACAACAATAGTTTAGTTATATATTATAGACTTATAGAAAGAGACCTTCTAAAAACGTTAAAATGTATTACTGGCACGTGAAACCTTAAATTAGGGTGAATAAATGAAGACTCGGCACACCACTTCTGAAAGGTTGCCGACCCCTGCTTTATCCAGCTACCTGGGCAGCTTGATCAGATTGCTTAAAGAACATTAGAACAGTGTGGATTCCAGGTCACATCTACATGGTCTCCGTTTATGGGACAGTTAATTAAGTAGGGTGACGTACAGTGCCTGGAAACTGTGAACTGTTTGCTGCTTGGGTGAGATCACAGAGAGAATCAGTGTCCCAATGCATTCCCAAGGACGGAACAGGTCACATATCTAGATTATGAATTGCTAGTGCATAGCTAGCTGCTCTCCAGACTTCTTGCTGAGTCAACACCAAGCCCTTCCTGTAAATATGAATGGCTCACAAGGACAGGGTGAGGTGCTCTTAGACAACAAATTGATCTCTCACTTCTGGACTCCCTAGTATGGTGCACTGTGAAAGGAGCTATAGGAAGCACTGACTTGAGAGGAGGCCACCAAGTAACAGCAATACCACATTAAACACCGAATAAAAGGAACTGGTACCTATTGCTAGCTCCAGGCACAGAGAACAGGTACCCAATAAATATGACAAGCAGCACTGTTTAGTTGAAGGCCATAATAGTGGCATCCCCGGAGCAAACTGAGGAAGTGATTTAAAGCCGCTAAGGAGGGAAGCACTGCAGTTAAACTGGTGACAAGATCCGTGAGGGTTGTTATGCTAATCTGGCTAAAGAACTATTTGCTGGGTTTCCTGTGGAGAGTAATTTGCCACATATAGCATCAAATCAACAGGATCAACACCGATATGTGGAAAGAAAGAAGTGTATTCTCATATGCAAAAGGGAAAGACAGAAAGCAAAAGGCTCTGGAATTTGTCCCAAAGTGCAGATGAACAGATTATCCCTTGCTGGGTGAGGAAGAAAGAGGTCACATATTTAATACATCCATCTGCACTGCTTCTCCTGGATTTTTCCCGTCTCCTCTGCCAATAAATTCACAAGTAAAGACAGACAAGAATGACTCAGACTAAGGCCAGAAGGGGACCATCATGATCTAGTTGGACCTCTGCACACTGCAGGCCACTGAACCTCACCCACCTACTCCTGTAATAGACCCCTAACCTCTGGCTGAGTTACTGAAGTGCTCAAATCATGATTTAAAGACTTCAAGTTAGAGAATCCACCATTAACTCTAGTTTAAACCTGCAAGTGACCCGTGGCCCCACGCTGCAGAGGAAGGCGAAAAAACCCCAGGGTCTCTGCCAATCTGACCCAGGAGAAAATTCCTCCCAACCCCAAATATGGTGAGAATGTGAGCAAGACCCACCAGCCATCTGGGAAAGAATTCTCTGTAGTAATTCAGAGCCTTCCCCATATAGTGTCCCATCACCAACCGTTGGAGATATTTACTACTAGCAGTCGCAGATCAGTCCTGATACTGCATCAGGAAAATCAGGCCACATCAGCTCAGTGAAGCGTATATAGATGACATAAAAATCATGTTCAAACAGCCTGATCAAGGATAAACAATAATTGAACGTAAGAGAATGACTGCAGCTGACAAATTCCCACGCCATTCTAAATATCTTGTTGCACCCATAAGGACTGTCACGTAAGACATGGCGCACCTTGGTGGACCCAGTATCCTGGGCTTGGTGGACCCATTCTTGTGGTTTTATTTATACAATTTTGAGTGAAATCACATGACTGTTTTTCTGTAGAGCACGGCAGTGTGCTATAAGTGTCCTCTCTGCTCTGGGATCAGATTTCCTAACTTTTGCCGTTACAAGTAATGCCTCTTCTGTCCTGCCACTGATGGGGCAAGAGCCTTCTCCTCTTGCCATGTGCCAACGTCTCTGTATTTCTCTGCCTCAGGGACTCTTCATCCCCTCTCAAATCACAGCTGAAAGCTTCTTCTCTCTTACCTATTCCTCTTAATCTTTCCTTGTTATTTTTACAATGCTTCCATCATATTATAAGGCATTTGGGGGTATAGTTTGCAGGAAAGATGGTGCACAAAAGCTGTATTATCTCCCACAAAGATTTGATTTTTTGATACAGTTACAATTCCCCATCCCTCCTCAAATTAAAAAGGTGCCTTATGCAGAGTGAAGCTTTGACCAAAAGTCTAAAGCCATAGAAAAGGAAATTACCACCAGCACAGTCTTTGAGAGCCAATTAAGCATGACTTGTAAAATCCAAGTTATAAGGCTACGACCACCAGCAAGATGTATCAGAATCTCAGGGCAGGGACTATTTCTGTATTTGTATCCTGTGCAATCCTGAGCACATCCTTGCCACTTAAATATTTTTCAGCGGGCCACATCTGTCACTACTCTCCTTTCCCTGCAATGTTCCAGGCTAAACTGAGCATTTTTCTACTGTATATAGTTGGGTCATTGCTGCTGCTACCTTCTGAGAATTTAGTAATTGCAAAATAGCAAGTTAATGACAGTACATTTAAAAAGACAAAGAAATAAACAACTAAATGTGTGTATGTATATATGTATTTTATAGCAATTAAAATATTTTGAGGATAAAAAGTTCTCTCACACACACATATATTACTACGCTGACACTTTAAATCGGATGTTAGAGATGGAAGGCATCACCTTACCAACAAAGATTTTTCCCTTTGGTATTTTTTCTAACGTTTTGTCTAGTCTAGTTTTAAATGTCCCACCTAATGGGGGATTCCATCAATAATTCTTTCAGGAGTCTGTTCCACAAGCTCTGGATCCAGGCCATATCAATGGAATTCAGATTAGATTATGAATTGGCCATTTCTGTAATATTTTGAGTGCTGTTTGCTATTTCTCCTGTCTTTTCTATTTAAATGTACTGTTGTTCACCCACACATACTGATCCCAGTGGATTACAGTGTGATAAAAGACAGAGCAAACACCATTTACTGCTAATACAATCAGCTTGTCAGGTCACATTTTTCTGAAGTTTCACAAAGATTTGCCTTAACTACTGACCCATTCCTGTTCAGAATGAGTCAGCTAGGTTCTCCAGGCCTGTTGAGGTTTTCTGCCCCTTTTTTTTATTTGAAATACTAGCTACTGTACTAAAAACAATTGTGAGATTACCTGGATCAAATGGTTCTCTTTCTAGTTAAACTCTGATTACAAAAGAATGATCAAAGTGACAGTTTCTACAAAAGAAAATGCCTTCTCTCTAAAATTCAGTCAATATTTTCCAATGAACTGATTTTTGTTTTCCTCTGTGGCAGCAATCACTTGTCTGAGACATCAGACAGTACAGACACTACACCCCCCCTCCCCAAAGACTGATTCTTGATGAAAGATGCTACTTTAAAATGCAGACAATTCTTTGCACCTAAAACAGGAAAAGAATACCCATGCCACAGGGTATAAGGGAATCAACAGCTGGGGTTCAGAGGAAAAAGGATCTAGGCATCACTGTGGACAGTTTGATGAGGAAAATACCCGCTCAAGGATTAGAAGAGGGAGAGGGGGAGGGACGGGGGAAAAGCAAACAATATGTGGTTGTATTCAGACCATAATAGGCAAAAAGATACTGAAAATATATATGCCTGACTTGAAGCTGGGGTTGTAATTCCTAGCTTGAGAAGACATACATGCCTAGCTCTGGATCAAGCGAATGTGCTCAAAATAGAGCATAGCCAGGGTGGCAAGTCACTCTGAGTATACACCTAATGTCTCAGACAGGTACATACTTGGGGTGGCTAGCCCCTCCCACCACCACAGCTACACTCTATTGGGTGCCTGAGCTAGCACAGACATGTCTCCTCAAACTGGGAATTATACCTCCAGCTCCAAGTGCAGACGTGCCCACAGTGACTTGCCCAAAGTCAGAGATGAAGTTTGTGCCAGAGTAGGGAATTGAACCCATGTCCTAGGCTAGTGCCCTAACCACTGGACCATCAACCTAGGGCAGGCACTGGCAGAGCAAACTTTCCCTGCCGCACCCCCCATTGATACCTCTCAATATTCTTCTTCTGCAGAAAAGGACCTGGGGATTACAGTGGACAAGAAGCTGGATATGAGTCAACAGTGTGCACTTGTTGCCAAGAAAGCTAACGGCATATTGGGCTGCATTAGTAGGAGCATTGCCAGCAGATTGAGGAAAGTGATTATTCCCCTCTATTCGGCACTGGTGACGCCACACCTGGAGTATTGCGTCCAGTTTTGGACACCCCCACACACACACTACAGAAGGGATGTGGACAAATTGGAGAGAGTCCAGCAGAGGGCAACAAAAATTATTAGGGGACTGGGGCACATGATTTACAAGGAGAGGCTGAGGGAACTGGGCTTATTTAGTCCGCAGAAGAGAAGAGTGAGGGGGGATTTGATAGCAGCTTTCAACTACCTGAAGGGGAGTTCCAAAGAGGATGGACTTAGGCTGTTCTCAGTGGTGGCAGATGACAGAACAAGGAGCAATGATCTCAAGCTGCAGTGGGGGAGGTCTAGGTTGGATATTAGGAAACACTATTTCACTACGAGGGTGGTGAAGCACTGGAATGGGTTACCTAGGGAGGTGGTGGAATTTCCATCCTTAGAGGTTTTTAAGGCCTGGCGTGACAAAGCCCTGGCTGGGATGATTTAGTTGGGGTTGGTCCTGCTTTGAGCAGGGAGTTGGACTAGATGACCTCCTGAGGTCGCTTCCAACCCTAATCTTCTATGATTTATGATTCTATTTCAGATGGATTGCCTCTACCGGGGAGAGGCAAGCTCAATCTTTCTATCTGCTTAAACTGCTAGTCAGAGGAGCTGGGTTCAAGCCACACCCCCCAAACATGGGGGTTTAGGATCTCAAGTTTTGGCTCAGCTCATTATAAAGAGAAGGATCGTTTGAAAAATAGTCAAACCAACCCAACCCCTCAGATATGATCTCTACTAGCAAGGTTGCAGCTGTGATGGTCTTTTAATGTTTGTTTCCAGTAGGAACTCGACCAGGTAATGACCTCCGCACAGGTAGATAACCAAACAGCCATTGGATAGTAATGGTTTTTTACTTGCTACTGACTGGGGTGGAACTAGAGTCACTGACCTAGAAGTGAAAAGTTCCCTACCCCAATGCCAGTTCCTTTACGTGTTCGTGTTTAATTCCTCACTACAGTGCATGGAAAGGTTAATGACAAAGGTTAACGGAACTTCTTTATATTCCTCTTCTATCAGTATGATTATTTCAGTAAAGCATGGGGCAATAGCCGTTAGTTCTGCAGCCTTTAATGCAGAGGTTTTTTTAATCTATGTTTAAGCTGTAAACATGGTACATTTGCAAATTATGCAAAGCTGTACATTATGGTACATTATGCAAAGGGGACTGTAAATCCAAATCCACTTTATCCTGTTTAATAAACGCCCTCTTAAAGTTTTAACGTCTTTTTATAAACTGCTTAAGTGGGGCACAATACAGGTAAATTCTGAACTCCCAACTTCCTATCAGCCCTGTTTCTGCATCACATAAACAATGACATCCTCTCCAGGGTTAAAAATTTATTCTGTCTCCCATGCTGCTCTCTCTTCCTTGGATAAACATTGACATCTGATGACCTGTGTATGATTGAGAAATGGATCAGAACAATTGTCTGAGGGATACAGAAGAGCTCAAGTGGAAGGCAAACCTCTTGCAGCCCCAGGCTCACAGAACTTAGGAGAAGTCACAAGAATAAAAAAAAATCTGTGCATTTGCCTAAATGTTCTAAAAGTTATGAAACACCTAGAAGTCTGCAAAGTTATGTTTCTTCTTCTGAAAGGTTGGCCAAAAGCCAGAAATTCTGGGATCTGTACTGACATCTGTACTGACATCTCGAATGGGCGATTCTCAGCGATAAGGCACAACAGCCACAACTTGAACCCACAGAATTTAATTTTGTTACTTTCCAGTGGAAATTGAATCCTTTATTTTTCCCAAAAGTTTTATAATTAAACAGTCACATTTATAGCTCTTTGTGCACACACACCCCACTGGCACACTCCCTGCCAAACAACAAGGAATATAAATACGTACTCTGAGAAAACACCATGGTATTTTTGAAATCCATCCATCCAGAGCAGATAGGACCTTGGTTTCAAAGGAAAACTATCAACTTCCAAATCAAGGCCAGAATTCTTTTTGTTTGTTGTTATTGGTTGTGGGGTTTTTTGTTTGGTTGTCTTTGTTAAAGTTGCTAATAATTGTGGGTGCCTCAACTTTTAGGTGCCAAAGCTTAAAGGGGCTCAGTTTTCAGAAAATTCAGAGCACCCACCCACTATTCCTTTCGAGTACTTGGCCCATATATGGTAAATAAAGTCCATCTTCATGACATTAATGGCTATTTTGTTTATTAAAAGGGAGAATTCTAAAAATCCATTTTAATGTTCACTGTTTTATGCCATTTGCTTATTTTTCTGCATTTTCAAGGACAATGAGAATTGGTGAAGTCACTTTCACGTTCTCATTTCTGCAAATTTACACTCCAACACTTCAGTAGCATATGTATTTCTTCAACAAATGGCTTCACTGGGTTGTGTTGTTTAAAATAAAAAAAACAAACAAACAAAAAAAACACTCATAGAAACACATCTATTGGCCTTCAGTCTTGTAGAAGCATTTGCTGGAAGCTTCAGCACTTCTGAAAAGTCAGGCCATTTCTTTTTAGAAAATCTAAATTTTTTGCCAAGATTTGATCTGGTAATGTCCGTTTAAGGTGTCCTCTAAGAGACAGACAGAATCTCAATTTATCTACCTCAGAAGGGTGAACAGCTGAGTCTGCCTTGGAAAGAGGAGTGTAGAGACTTGAAGACAGACAGTTAAATCCACTAAGCCATCCCCCTCCAGTTCTAAGCTGATGTTGAGGGGGGAGGGGGAGGAGTCTTTTTAGCTAATACTAATGCACAATTGCTATAACATACTTCAGTGTAATTTCCCTTCTCTCTCACACACAAAAGCCTACACACCAAAATAACACAATTAAAATTTCATATAACTATGCAAGCCCTCATTTCTCCAATGCAGAGTCAAAAATAGCAAGAATTCAATTTCTGAAGTGGCGTAAACAAATTGGGAACACAACTTCCTTGATTATTACCATGAGTCATACTCCAGTTCATTCTTGTTGCTGAAAATACACCACATATACTGTAGTCTAAAATCCATTCTTTCCCACCTGGACAGCGTACTTTGGTGACCAGAAGGAGGTAGATCTGGTTTAGTAGTTATAGCACTTGACTGGGAGCTAGGACTCCTGGTTTCTATTTACAGTTCTGACAGCACTATGGGCAAGTCAATCTCTATGCCTCCATTTCCCCATCTGTATTATGGAGAAAACAATATTTACGGGTACATACATCAGGTGGGTGGAAAGGCTTGGTGAACATAAGAACGGCCGTACTGGGTCAGACCAAAGGTCCATCTAACCCAGTATCCTGTCTACCGACCGTGGCCAATGCCAGGTGCCCCAGAGGGAGTGAACCTAACAGGTAATGATCAAGTGATCTCTCTCCTGCCATCCATCTCTACCCTCTGATGTTTGTACCATCACCCAAATCAAAGCACTCTGATATCCTCATATGAAAAGTACAGCGTACTATAATTATTTAGACAACAGGCCAAAGGAAAAATGAAAGTAACAGATTTTCTCCATTCATTTTTAAAACCACCTGTCCAGTGATCTGAATTTCTATAAACATAATGGCATAAAAATGCTAAAAGATTCCAGTATCCAAATGTTGTGGTGAAGAAAGTACAGTAGAACCTCAGAGCTACGAACACATCGGGAATTATTGTTCGTAACTCTGAAACTCTGAACAAAAAGGTTAGGGTTGTTTTTTCAAAAGTTTAATACTGAACATTGACTTAATACAGCTTTGAAACTTTAGTATGCAGAAGAAAAATGCCGCTTTCCCTTTTTTTTTAGTAGTGTATGTTTAATATAGTACTATACTGTATTTAGCGAGAAAGAGTCCTGTGGCACCTTATAGACTAACAGACGTATTGGAGGGGGGCTTTCGTGGGTGAATACCCTCCAATACGTCTGTTAGTCTATAACAGGGGTCTCAAACTCAAATGACCTCGAGGGCCACACGAGGACTAGTACATTGGGCCGAGGGCCGCATTTACTGACACACACCCCCGCCGCCCTCGGCCCCGCCCCCACTCCACCCCTTCCATGAGGCCCCGCCCCTGCCCCGCCTCTTCCCACCCCTTCCCTGCCCCCATTCCAACCCCTTCCCCAAAATCCCCACCCCAACTCTGCCCCCTCCCTGCCCCCAGGGGGCACAGGAGGGGTGTGGGGTGCGGTGGGGGCTCAGAGCAGGGGGTCGGGGTGCAGCAGGGGACTCAGCGCAGGGGGTCGGGGTACAGCAGGGGGCTCGGGGTAAGGGGTTAGGGTGCAGGGTGCAGCAGGGGGCTCAGGGCAGGGTGTCGGGATGTGGGGTGTGGCAGGGGGCTCAGGGCAGGGGGTCGGGGTGCGGCAGGGGACTCAGCGCAGGGGGTCGGGGTACAGCAGGGGGCTCGGGGTAAGGGGTTAGGGTGCAGGGTGCAGCAGGGGGCTCAGGGCAGGGTGTCGGGATGTGGGGTGTGGCGGGGGCTCAGGGCAGGGTGTCGGGATGTGGGGTGTGGCTGGGGCTCAGCGCAGGGGGTCGGGGTGCAGGAGGAGTGCGGGGGGCGGGCTCCGGCCCGACTCGCACCGGGGGCAGGGCAGGCTCCCTGCTTGCCTGCCTGCCTTGCCTGCCGCCGCGCGTCGCACCAGGAAGCAGCTGGAACCCGGGGGAGGAGGGGCGCAGGGGTGTGTGTGGCTGTTGCTTCAGGCACCGCCCCCAGCAGTTCCCATTGGCCGGGAATGGGGAACTGTGGCCAATGGGAGCTGCTGGGGGCGGTGCCTGAAGCAACAGCCACACACACCCCTGCGCCCCTCCTCCCCCGGGTTCCAGCTGCTTCCTGGTGCTGCGCCGCGGCAGGGCAAGCAAGCAGGGAGCCTGCCCTGCCCCCGGTGCTGGTCGGCCAGGTAAACGGGGGAGGGGCGGGGGGGCCGGGAGGAGCTCGCGGGCCGCGTGTTTGAGACCCCTGGTCTATAAGGTGCCACAGGACTCTTTCTCGCTTTTTACAGATCCAGACTAACACAGCTACCTCTCTGATACTATACTGTATTTGCTTTTTGGGGGGGAGGAGTCTCTGCTGCTGCCTGGGTGTGTGGTTGACTGGTTCATAACTCTGATGTTTGTAACTCTGAGGTTCTACTGTAAAATCCAGGGTTTAAGGAAGTCTAACAAGTGAAGAAAGGATCCCTCACACTCAGCTGCTGGTTCTAAACGGATAGCTGCTGATTACTCTACTCTGCATTAAAGAAATATTTTCCCCATTAGTTTAACAATCTTTAATCTGCTGCAATACAGAGAAAATACAGCTCATCAATTCTAATGCACCTCCAGGGTTTCTCTAAAAAGGACACGGAGTCCAAACTATAAACCTACATAATTTCCTCTGATGGCAACTCCATTACACATTGGATATGCCTTCTGAGGAAACCCTAGTATTGAGAAAACTAGAGAGAGTTTTGACGCTTCCTGAATATTTCTTTTACATACAACGTTAAAAGTGACAAGTTCTAACTAAAGCTTTCCTCCATTTTCACTCTGGGACCAGTCCTGGCAGTAGGGTGTAAAAACTCTGGCCTCCAGGACCTCCCCCTGCTGCGATAAACTGACTCAATGGCAGCTCAGCTCTAAAACGAGCCTTTTGATTATAATCAGAGAACAATGAAAGCATTGTTGACAATTTTCAACTCGGGAACATTTTCTTTAATAAAATGTATGAAGCCAGAACTTTCTGGCCTCTGTAATCTAATACAAACTAGCCAAGCTCCCCCAAGATCTCCACAGCTGACAGGGATGGAGACAATCACTCTAAACAAGTTAAATGTTTAAAGCCATGTTGTCCAACTAGGGAGCCTTCACCCCCACCCTTCTAAGCCACATCTGTAGACCTAGTATTCCTTGACTGCAAGAACCAGGAGAGTCTAGAACCTCTAGGGGAAGGGAGGGATAAATTCAAGCCCATGATTCTTTCCCTTCCCACCACCAGCAGTAGAGAAAGGCTGGCATAGTGAGGGAATGCACACTTCCCCCTTTTCCAGCCCCTACTCTGGCACAGGACTTGAAGTGTACGTCTACACTTCGAGTTTTTGGAATTTTTGGAGTTTTTGGAAAGTGTAGGGGACAATTTCCTGGTGCAAGTGCTGGAGGAACCAATAGGGGCAGAGCTCTTCTTGACCTGCTGCTCACAAACAGGGAAGAATTAGTAGGGGAAGCAAAAGTGGAAGGGAATCTGGGAGGCAGTGACCATGAGATGATCGAGTTCAGGATCCTGACACAAGGAAGAAAGGAGAGCAGCAGAATACAGACCCTGGACTTCAGAAAAGCAGACTGACTTCCTCAGGGAACTGATGGGCAGGATCCCCTGGGAGAATAACATGAGGGGGAAAAGGAGTCCAGGAGAGCTGGCTGTATTTTAAAGACTCCTTATTGAGGTTGCAGGAACAAACCATCCCGATGTGTAGAAAGAATAGTAAATATGGTAGGCGACCAGCTTGGCTTAACAGTGAAATCCTTGCTGATCTTAAACGCAAAAAAGAAGCTTACAAGTGGAAGCTTGGACAAATGACCAGGGAGGAGTATATAAATATTGCTCAGGCATGCAGGAGTGAAATCAGGGAGGCCAAATCACAATTGGAGTTGCAGATAGCAAGGGATGTTAAGAGTAACAAGAAGGGTTTCTACAGATATGTTAGCAACAAGGTGGTCAGGGAATACCCACTTCTTCGGATGCAAGTAGTGGAAATCTCCAGGGGCAGGTATATATATGCAAGCAAGAAGCAAGCTAGAGATAACGAGGTTAAATATGATATTGTCCTCTTGGCCTCCAACTTGAAGAAAGCCCTTCTCCAAGGTACATCTTAGCTATAATGAGAAAGAGTCTCAGCCTTTAGGAACACCCATTTATAGGGGGGGAAAAATCAGTATGGATAAAAGCAAAGACAAAAGAACGCACAAATATCCTGAACCCATGTTCTCCTGAACCTAATCATCTCGGTATGATTTTTCTCCTTCAACTTTACAGTTACTGAGGTAAAAAATAAATAAATAAAGACACTGAAGAATCTTAGGATTCATTAAAAACAGATTAAGTTAACATTATTCAGGGGGCCACCCGAGGTCACCTATACAACCTTCACTGAAACCATCAGCTTTAAGCACAGCTGCTCAACACCTGCAATGCAGTCTTGCCAATGATGTCCACGCAGAAATCTGAGGCGTTTAAAAAGACCGAATTCCATTTTAGTCACTATGGTCCTGACTCTGCCCCAACACCACATATTCTCTGCTGATGAAATTCACCCGTGCCAACCCTCAGCACAGGAATAAATTTCACCCCATGTACATAACAATACGTATCCAAGGCACAGAGAGGCTTAATTGAGAAGGCTGAGCTCAGATTAATGAATTCCAGTGTCAGCGCCGACACAGCCTCTCCTGTGTGGCCTTGAGCAAGTCACTCACCTCTCTTTCTCAGTCAATCAGACAGCATTAAAGAGATAATACCTCCCCTGTCACACAAGGTTGTTGCGGGGATAAAGTAGCTCTAATACTGGCATTTGTAAAGAAGCATTAGGAATAGATAAAGTGTTTTGAAGATGAGAAGTGCTTAGTACCATTATCTGTACTTAAGCTCAAGCCACAAAGCCAGGGCTGGAGCTGCCACACAGCTAAAACTGGCCATCAGGTAGATGGAAAGACTTCATTGCAGAAGGGTATGGAAGAAACAGTAGCAGGGACACAAATGATATGCTTTCCTACGTTACTTAAGAAGATAAGAATGGCCATACTGGGTCAGACCAATGGTCCATCTAGCCCAGCATCCCATCCTCCAATAGTGGCCAATGCCAGCTACTTCAGAGGGAATGAACAGAACAGGTAATCATCAAGTGATCCATCCCTTGTCATCCATTCCCAGTTTCTCACAAACGGAGGCTAGGGTTGTTGCAATGGCACATGGGAAATCCACAAAGCAATGCTTTTTCTGACAGTACCATTTAATCATGTTCATGCTTATTGCACTTTGCACCATGGTTGTACCAGTGTGCTCCAGGACTTTGGAAGCAACTATATGATAGGACCCGGAGCTTTTCGATACATTCCACATTCAAAGCACTACATTGTGGCATGGAGCTATGAGGTCTGTCTAGATGAACGCAGCTGCAATGTTTTTGGTTTTTCATCTACAGGGAAAAATCTAGATGTGAGCTGAAGGCCTCAGTCCAATGTTTGTAAGACTCTGGGACAGCTGTTCTCTATGCACACAAGGCACTGTGAACAACAGACATTCAAAACAACTGACTCTTGCAACATTATTTTTTAAAAGGACAGACAGCAGGTCAAAGAACACCTTTAACAGGTGAAATTAACCCCCATGCAGAGGCAACACAAGACGTATGAACCAATTATCCTCCACTCAAGTTCTATTTTCAGGGTTTTGATGGGGAACAGATCTCGTACCGACCCTCTGCACGGGAATGAATGTTCACTCAAAGGTATTATCTAATGTCTTTCAATTAATTTGTATTTTTAACATGTATTTACTAATCATTGGTTTGAAAAGTATATTATATAGTGCACCATATATACATTTGCACTCAGACACAGCTTGTCCCCACCGGAGGTCACTAAGACGAGCTTTATTACAGTACAGAGTTCTATCACACTCAGCAAGTCTTCTCCCAACATTAGAATTATTTGTATTCATTGCCTGCACTTTCATCAGTTTCAAAGGTTAGCTCCCTCCGTGCCTTTTCACACATCATCATCATCAGGGGTTTGTTCTGAAACTTATTTTGCATCATTTTGATAATCAGACCAGGAAATGGGGGTGCACAGAAAGCTTCGCTGGACTAATATCTTGCAAGGAAAGTTTCTCAGAACAGTGACATGCCAGGTAAAGTCAGGTGCTTACAGCTTTGAACCATTCTGGATGCAGAAGGCAGACAAAACTAATACATTTTAGGTGTGGATATTCCTGGCACAGTGGTCAAAATCCAAAGTTATTCCTCGAGGATGAGGAGCAGGCGGTGTTGAGGATGAGGAGCAGGCGGTGTTGAGAATGTTCCCTCATTAGCACTGAGCCAGCTCTAGTTATTGGATTCCTAGATGGCACTGAAGCCTGGGAGCTTACATTAGCAACCCAGTCATTCATAACCATTGGCTATTATAAGTGGCCGTGATAAGGGAAGAGAAATTGTTAAGTACAACAAAACAAAATGTTTAAAGAGAACATAGTCCAAATGGAAGATATACGCATACCTGTATGCTGCTGTATGTTTATTTATACATAGTGCCATTTTAAGCTAACAGCCCCTTTGCATCAATAAAACGCTTCCCACATTTGTCAAGATGAATAAAAACAATGCTTCATTATGGAGCAAATGTCTTTGTTTAATGATGATTAGTAACGTCTCTTCTTGAAGAGACTCTGAAGCCATGAATCATTTACACGCATTGGAGTGGAATAATTAGAACCTAGAGCAATCATGCTGCTAGAGGTTTTTTAAATGTGCGTTTTGCTTTTAAACCTCCCTCTGTACACTTTTTAAAATCCATACTTGTTTTAGCATTTGACCAATTATATCAAAACACACTTTTGGCAAATGAACAAAATGCTAAGAAAGGCACCAAATGCAATAATGCCATCCCACCTTCAAAAAATTAAATTCATCATAAAATGTAAGAGTTCCAAAATCATGATAATTCTGATCAAACTATGAAACAGGTCCTGTTAATTCACAAGTTACTATTTTGTGATGCAATTGTCAAAACGCAGAAATATTTACCAATGTGATCACAAGAATGACAAATACTATGCATTTACCTAGATCCTCCTGCCCAAACAGCTTGATAACATTCACGTATTAACCCACGCAACACCTGTATTGTAGGTAAGTATTATTAGTCCCTTTGCTTTTTACAGAAAGAGACAGACATACAGACACTTATCCACAGGAAGTCCATGGCAGAGTGGGCAACAGAAGACGTATTTTTGACTTCCAGCTGTGTTTTAGCAACAAGAACATTACTTCTTACCCCGAGATTCATTCTCTAGTATAAAAATGTTTTTTCACTCCATGCACCTGAAGAAGTGGGTTTTTTACCCACGAAAGTTTATGCCCAAATAAATCTGTTAGTCTTTAAGGTGCCACCGGACTCCTCGTTGTTTTTGTGGATACAGACTAACACGGCTACCACTCTGATACTTACTCTCTAGTATGATCACTTAGTTTACAATCACTGGCATCCTCCAATCTGAGGAAAACTGAGCACGAAACAGTGTTATGCTATATAGACAACTCATTCCCTTCTGACGGAGTGTAGGGACAGCAAATCTGACAACCGGAGTAAGAGAAAAGTCACCACCTCTGTATTATACAGGAAACACAAGCTGCAATTCCGAGAGTGAATGCTTTTTTCAGAGGCGTGTTGATCTCGCCTACCCTCCTGAGGGCGTCGTGGGGATTAGTGTTTATAAAGTGCTTTGAAGACGAAAATTGCTACGTAAGTATAAAATAGAATGCTGCTTAGCACATCCTCCGTGGGGGCAGAAGGTTTGATGGAATCTCTCCCACTTTCTTCACTCCCTGTCTCAAAGTTTCCAAATTGCAATGACACAGGCGCAGCTCTCTCCACAGCACACATCCCTGCTACTGCTTCAGTCAGCCAAGGGAGCTATGCTACAGTAAGCACTCCCTTCCCTAAAGAGCTGGGCACGCTGCCTTCTGTCCCAAAGACCTCAAGGCAGAGGTCAGAAGCCAAACTCTGATCCACTGTGTGGCAGTAGTGCACTGCCAGCAGGCTACTGACACTGGCTTGGTTGATCATGTCCATTGTCACTGAAATGACCAGCCCAGCTGTGGGTTGTAGGACAACTTTTTACAGCACAGTAAATGCTGGTCTCCAACAGCTAATGGTGTTAGCAGGTCCCTTTATGCGAGAGGAGGGACCAGTCCCCACTCTATTACATATGAAATACTTAAAGCTTAAACATTTTCTAAGACTGAAATTTAATAGTATCTGCACTGGAGGACGTTACTTGCTTATCTTTCACATGGAAGTATCCCCAAATGATTCATAGCCAAATGCAGCGGATTAGACTGACTGATATGTCAAGCCTGACCAATCATTCATTTGGGTGGGCAGAAGGGGTGAAAGGAACTTAAAAGTCTTATCGGTACGAGGGCCCAGCTGCAGGGCCTCGGGCAGAAGGGGCGGGGCTGGGGGCCAGCCTCCCCCAGCCAGCCCTTCCGCACTGCCAGGGCCCGGGGCTCCAGCCACTGCAGCGGTGGCCGGGAGCCCAGGGCCCTTTTAAATCGCTGGGCCCCAGGGCAGCTGCCCCCTTTTGCCTGCCCCCCCCCCCCCCCGGCGGCCAGGAGGGGCAGGGGGCAAATGGGGCAGCGCTTTAAGCTCGGCTGTGTACGGGCCCATACTGGTGACCACTTCTTACCAGTACGCGGTACCGGCCCACTTTCACCTCTGGTGGGCAGATAAAAGTGATCATGTAGGAAACACATGGATTCTTAGCATTGCTCCACTCTAATCCATGCAGTGTCTCAGAAAACCTTATAAATCTCAATGAAAACTACTAAAATTCACATGTAAGGAGGCTTGCTGCATCCTTTCATGGGCTTGAAATGTACTAGCAATTGTAAAGGCTAGATTTTCTGAAAGTATCAAAGTTTAGCCTACAATTGATGAGCTCAGCATGGAAGAGTCAGAATTAGAACCACCTAGTGCACCATGTTAAGAGCACGTTCACTGTCACATGCCTGGCTTCCAAAGGACTTGTCCACATTAAAAAGTCTGCAGCGGCACAGAGAAGATGCTACCTACACCGACGGGAGGGCTTCTGCCATTGGCGCAGGTAATCTACCTCCCAGAGACTGGGGAAGCCCTCCCATCAACATAGTGCTGTCAACACCAGGAGTTAGGTCTGTATCACTGCATCACTCAGGGGTGTGGACCTTCCATACCCCTGAGCAACACAGTCATACCGTTGGTAATGTAGACGAAGCCTACGTGCTCTGGACCAAATTGTAATCTCAGTTACGTTGGTGTAAACCTGGACTAACGCCAATGAATCTACATCTTAGTTTTTCTATAGCATCCATAACTATGATAGGCCCCAATTCATCGAAACACTTAAGCATGCGCCTATTTACCCTTCTTAGTTGGGACCCAAGTGCTGCAAACAATGGAATTAATCTGGTGTAACTGAGATCAGAATCCTGGGACCCCTTTCCAGCTAAATGCTCTAAGTGCAAATCTGACCATAAGTGTAGGCACCAAATGCAGGAACTCTGTACAGCTGCTCTATCTTGAAAATAACATTGGGATTACACCTAATATCTGAGCATTAACATAATTTGACAGTTTCCTGGAACACCCATAACCTGCTTTATGCAACTGTGGCTGGGTACAGACTTAGTCATGGCTCAGAACCAGCACCTGAGCATTTTGTGCCCGTGTATGTTCTTATGAGCCCTCCAGCAAGTACACACAAAGGGAGTCCAAGTGCAATAAGTTTACACTGTGACGTTGTGCAGTTTATATGGTTTTATAAAAACATGATAATAAGTGAATATAATGTAACTGGAATATGCTCCATGCAAAAGGTCTCTTGTAAGGTATCATTACAAAGCTTATAATCTACTGAGTGTGATCATCCTATTTGTATAAATGTACCACTCTTGTATCTAAAACTAGAAATATAAAATATAACTCTGAGGGCCTATTGTAATTATGCAAAGTGTGGGCCATTAATGGTGGTTTGGAATCTTGATGACTCCCATTAACCAGGACCATAGTCTGCAGATGGCTGTGTTTTACCTGTGAGTCTTCCTCTATATGTGTGTGCTGGCAAGTGGGTAATGAAGTCTTGCAGTGACATGTGATCATGTCACCTGAACTGGAATCCATCTTTAACCTGGTGCTTTTCCAGTGACGGGGGGGCGGGGGAAGGGGGGGAGGGAGGGAGACCCAGAGAGACAAAGGGTTCCCGCCTTATGAAAAAGATATATAAAGGGGTGGAAGAGAACAAAGGAGAGAGAAGAGCCATCATGAAGAATCCCCTAGCTACCACCTAAGCTGGAACAAGAGCTGTACCAGGGGAAAGAGTTGTGCCCAGGCCTGGAAGGGTCCAGTCTGAGTAAAAAAAACGTACTGAAGCATCTCTAAGGGTGAGATTATCTGTATTTAGTTTGATTAGACATAGATTTGCACATTTTATTTTATTTTGCTTGGTAAGTTACTTTGTTCTGTCTGTTACTACTTGGAACCACTTAAATCCTACTTTTTTATATTTAATAAAATCACTTTCTACTTATTAATTAACTCAGAGTATGTATTAATACCTGGGGAAGCAAACAACTGTGCATCTCTCTCTATCAGTGTTATAGAGGGCGAACAATTTATGAGTTTACTCTACATAAGCTTTATACAGGGTAAAACGGATTTATTTGGGGTTAGACCCCATTGGGAGTTGGGCATCTGAGTGCTAAAGACAAGCACACTTCTGTGAGCTGTTTTCAGGTAAACCTGCAGCTTTGGGGCAAGCAATCCAGACCCTGGGTCTGTGTTGGAGCAGATGGGAGTGTCTGGCTCAGCAAGACAGGGTGCTGGAGTCGTGAGCTGGCAGGGAAAACAGGGATAGAAGTAGTCTTGGCACATCGGTTGGCAGCTCCCAGGGGGGTTTCTGTGATCCAACCCGTCACATACACCCCATGGAAAGCCGAACTCTAAATGCTGTACTTGAGATGTTTTCAGGATCCCTCACATTCAGATGCATTGTCAACTGGAAGAGAACAAAACAGTCTCTTCCTCTGATAAAGCAGAATTTTATTTCTTTTGACTAATGAAGTTTTATGCTGCTTGTTCTCAGAGCTATATGAGGATAAGTCAATTTAACCAAATCTCCTCTCTTGTAAAAATTAAAAGGGCACATTTATACAGCCCTGTGCTTGGGGAGTCTAGCAGAGCTGGACCTTGCAAAGGAATTAAAACCAACAGTAAAAGGTTCCATAGCCATATAAATAAAATGAAAACAAGGAAAGAAGAAGTGGGACCACTAAACACTGAGGATTGGGTGGAGATTAAAGATAATCTAGTCATGGCCCAACACCCAAACTAATACTCCCCCCCCGTTTTTAATAATGGTAATGAGAAGGTTTGAGTTAGTGGCAGGTGGCTAATGCAAATGAGAATATGGAAGTGGAAATTACTACATCTAAGGTGGAAGTGAAACTCAAAAAGCTTAATGGGACCAAATCGGGGGGCCCAACTAATCTCCATCCAAGAATATTTAAGAAACTTGCACATAAAATTGCAAGCCCAATATCAAGGATTTTTAATGAATCTCTAAACTCTGGGGTTATACCCTATGACTGGAGAATTGCTAGTATAGTACCTATATTTAAGAAATGGGGGGAAAGGGATACAGGAACCTGCAAGCACATTAGTTTGACCTCAATTGTACGCAAGGTCTGGAAAAAAAACTTGAAAGAGAAAGTAGTTAAGGACCTGGAGGTAAAAGATAATTGGGATAATATACAGCATGATTTTACAAAAGTTAGATCATGCCAGACCAATCTGATCTCTTTCTTTGAGAAGATAGCTGATTTTCTAGACAAAGGAAATGCAGTAGATCTAATCTACCTAGATATCAGTAAGGCACTTGAAACAGTTCCACGTGGGAAATTATTAGCTAAATCGGAGAAGATGGTGATTAATAGGAGAACTGAAAGGTGGATAAGGAACTGGATAAAGGGGAGGTTACAATGGGTCAGACAGAAAAGGTGAACTGTCAGGCTGGAGGGAGGTTACTCGTGGAGTTCCTCATGACCTTAGCACAAAAAGTGGGAGTGGGCTAATAAAATTTGCGGATGACACAAAGTTGAGAGGTATCGCCAATACGGAGGAGGACCGGAATACCATATAAGAAGATTTGGATGACCTTGAAATCTGGAGTAATAGAAAATGGATGAAGTTTAATAGTGCAAAGTCATGCACTTAGGGACTAACAAGAAGAATTTTTTGCTATAAGCTGAGGATGTATCAGTTGGAAGTGAGAGAGTACGAGAAAAACCTGGGTGTATTGGTCAATCGCAGGATGACAATGAGCCACCAATGTGATGCAGTAGTGAAAAAGACTAATGGAGTCCTAGGATGCATCAGACGGGGTATTTCCAGTAGAGATAGGAAAGTGTTATTACCATTATACAAGGCACTGGTGAGACCTTATCTGGAATACTGTGTTCAGTTCTGGTCTCTCATGTTTAAGAAAGATGAATTCAAACTGGAACAGGTGCAGAGAAGGGCTACGAAACTGATCAGAGGAATTGAAAACCTACCTTACGAGAGGACACTCAAGGAGCATAGCTTGTTAAGCCTAACCAAGGCTGAAGGGACATATGATTGCTCTGTATAAATACATCAGAGGGATAAATACCAGAGAGGGAGAGGAATTATTTAAGTTAAGCACCAATGTGGACACAAGAACAAATGGATATAAACTGGCCATCAACAAGTTTAGGCTTGAAATTAGGCAAAAGTTTCTAACCATCAGAGAAGTGAAGTTCTGGAACAGCCTTCCAAGGGGAGCAGTGGGGGCAAAAATCCTAACTGGCTCCAAGAATGAGCTTCATACGTTTTTGGAGGGGATGGTATGATGAGACTGGCTACAATGGCATGTCACCCACTGGCAACTGCCTGTAGCGAATATCCCCATTGGCCAGAGATGGGACACTAGATGAGTAGGCCTCTGAGTTACTACAGAGAAATCTTTCCCAGGTGTCTGGCTGGTGGTCTTGTTGACATGCTTGGGGTCTAACTGATCGCCATGTTTGGGGTCTGGAAGGAATTTTCCCCCAGGTCAGATTGGCAGAGACCCTGGGGGGGGGGGGGTTTCATCTTTCTCTGAAACATGGGGCATGGGTCACTGTCAGGTTTAAACTAGAATAAATGGTGGATTCTCTGTAACTTTAAGTGTTTAAATCATGATTTGAGGACTTCAGTAACTCAGCCAGAGATGATGGGTCTATTAGAGGTTCTGTGGCCTGCAATGTGCAGGAGGTCTGACTAGGATGATCATGTTGGTCACTTCTGGCCTTAAAGTTTAAGTCAGATATATGTCGCCCATAAACCAGAAGGGAAGTTTATTATCAGTAAAGATTGCTGCAAAAACAAGCCCCATTATCAAAGTATTTAAAATCATTCACTTCTCCTTGTTTGAAGCTGCTAATTTAGCAACAGGCTTTAAAATGTATTCACCTTTTTAACCATTCAAGCCTTTTACAATTAAATGTAATCTTTTCCATTCAATCATGGGGTGGGCAGACAGCCCCTTCCCTCTACATTTTTTCTTGACAAAATATAAATGAAGCTGCGTTGCTGGCAGACTAGTTCAGGGTAAAGCAACAGGCAATTCACCTGTGTATGAATCTCAGAGGAATATCAAGAGGCATTGTAATGTGTTTTAATCAATCCAAGGGTAAAATGTAACTTTATTGTTAAGATTGTTTATTTGTTATTACACATGCCCTGTGATAGATAACCCTAAGATCAAAAGGAAATACTAATGTTATTGTACCCACTTGTCTGTTTCCTGTGATTGCTATCCTAGTATTTCATTAACCTCTCAATATAGAGATGAGAATTTTAGTGTGCCAAACTTCATGAATACTAATGAATGATACTTGTGATGGGTCCACTTATCCACCCCTATTGTAATGAATGGCAATTGCATTATGTAAAACATTGGAAGTGGATTACTTGGGTATGCATAGGAAGTAAAATGTTAAACTTCAAAGCATGGGTCTGTACATTCAACAATGGGAAACCCACAACTTTGTCTGTAAAGCAGGAGCCCATGCTGTGCTGAAAAGACTTGTCAGATTGTTTTCAACTATAAGCAGCAGCCTTGGGAGCAAGCCTTTTTTATCTCTGGACTGTTGAATTCTGAACGGGAGAATTCTGAACAAAAAGGACCTAGATTGCCAAAACCAATTTTGGGAAACCCTGAAGAACTTATGGAGAACTAGCAGACATTACATCTTTGCATCATTTGGACTACAAACTGTAATTCACCTGTAATGTATTTTACTTGCTTTAACCTCTCAATACTCTCTCTCTCTTCCCTTATATAATAAATCTTTAGTTCAATTTATTAAAGGATTGGCTGCAGCATTGTCTTTGGTGAGATCTGAAGTATACCTTGACCTGGGGGTAAGTGACTGGCTCTTTGGGGTTGGAAGAACCTGATATAGTGTGATTTTTGGTTTTAATAACTTTTTATCACTAAGTCCAATTTGTCTGAGCGGTAAGATTGGCTGGAGAGCTTAAGGTGACTGCCTGTGGCTCAATGGTAAGGCTAATATAGTGATCCAGGAGTCCACATTTGTTATTGGTTTGGTGAAATCTAATTGTAGAATATACCACCAGTTTGGGAGTGTCTGCCCAGTTTTCTGACAGTCTGACCTAATATTGGCACATACAGCTGTGAGCCACACCAGACAGCATGACAAAGGGATTTCTTTTTACCCACTGGCAAAGCAAGGGACAATGTAAATATAATGGTGAGCATGAATCCAAAGGGGCCAAGTTCATGCAGTCTAGCTAGTGTTTTGCTCTCACCCGATAAGATGTACCATCTTCGTCTCCGTGGGTGATTTGCCCTACATGCAGAGGGCCAGCACAAGGCCTATGGAACATTTAGTTTGAGGACTCACATGGGACTGGAGTGATGCACAGACCTTTTTTTGACCCTCTACACAAGGATTAGTTCAATTATACATCAGTGGAGCTGTGTGGTCAACTCCACAGACATTAATGGAGAAATACACCCTCAGAGCTAGAGAAAATAAACTGTTGTCCTTAAAAAGCATTTGGACTGTCTGCTTGACTTAGAGTGTTTGCTATAGATCTCTGATGTCTGGGGTACTGCACGCAAGTCACATGGGCTGTAATAACCTGTCCTTCCATCCTTATCCGGTAGTATTGATAGGCGCATAGTGGTCCCCCAATTGAAGCGACGTCTGGAACCCAATTTCAAAATATGGGGCCTGATCCTGTTCCTGTGGTCAATGGGAGCAGGCCCCACATCCACACAGTGCATGTGTAACGAATGACAAAGGACAAGTTCAGAATTCATTTCACTCACCCCAGTAGTACCACATAAGAGTTCAGCTTGCAGAATGGTAACTTACCCTTCTCAAATCACAAGACAAAAATTACAAACAACACATTTCTTTTTATCCAGTGCTACACCTTGAACACATGCACAGTTCCATGCAAAAATGATGCATGTCTTTTCTTAGCCTTCTGACTCCTTTGACAGCATATACGCCAAAATAATAATCCACCATGGTGCACTTAAGATGTCACCACAAAGATCAAAGCATTTCCATATGACGCTCTGGCAGATCAGTTACCCTTCCAGCCAAAGCCATGGAAATCCTACTAGATGGGGCTAATTAATTAATTAAGGTGCCTTTCTTTGTGCAGGTGTTTGGAACTTTTAATCATGGGAAAATCCTGCTTATTCCACGTTAATACACAATGGGTTTATGCTCCTTATTCTACCCCTCTACTGAGTAGACACAAACCTGTGTGGAAGCGAGAGCTCTGTTCCAAGAGAGAAGAGCAAACTGCTCCAGAGAGTGTTGCCCACGTCACTCCATTACATCTGGTAGTTGAGCATTCAGTGCTAGAGGCATCTATTTAATTTTGCATTTTATTAAGCATAACACATGGAAATCACATAATTTTTAAAAAAGGCAATGAGAAATTTTGCATCCTTACTTGTGAATTCCTATTTACAAACCGTTACGCGCATTCTCTTTGAGGGTACTCATTCACTGGAGCAAAATGGGATTAATCCCGAACACGGTCTTCACCTTGTGCTGTACAAAAGCTGCCATATGCAGATTCTGTACACAGTTTGTGCTGCTTTATAGCAGAAGGGGAACCTACTTCAGTATTTCTCCCAGTATGTGGCAGTTATGGTTTTTTACATATACATACATACATACACACACACACACTTTATTTAGAATCAGGATACTGAGATAAGCACCTATTTTCTATGCAAAGTATCACTTATTTTGGGAGGCAATATGGCCTTGAAACTAGAGCACTAGACTGGGACTCAGGATCAATAACCGTACCCCACACACAATAACCCTACCCTGCACCTCCCACAGGGCAAAGCAAATTTCAAGACAATTTAACTAAGCACGTGGATTTTAGATCCCTAAAAATCGGCAATCCCAGGGGTGCTGGAACAATTTTTATAGTGAGGGTGCTGATGATGGAAACCATGTTTTTGGTGCATGTTATTACTACTTCAAGCCAGGGGGTGCAGTAGTACCCCCAGTTCCAGCACCACTGGCTAGGGTGACCAGATGTCCCAATTTTATAGGGACAGTCCCAATTTTGGGGTCTTTTTCTTATATAGGCTCCTATTACTCCCCACCCCCATCCCGATTTTTCACACTTGCTGTCTGGTCATCCTACCACTGGCCAATCCTTAAAGAGAAAGTGACATTCAACCTTATACTAAAGCAGGGCTGCCTCTCTGCTACAATATACGATCAAGGAGGATGTCCCATACAGTACGAGAAAAGGTGAAGAACAGTTTGTGGGAGGAGACAACCAATTAAGGTGAATTGAACCAGCAGAGCATAGGGTACAAGAAGGCATGTAAGAATGAGGGGTGAAATCTTGGCCCATTGAAGTCAATGGGAATTTTGCCATTGACTTCCATAGGGCCAGGATTTCACCCAGGAGACTGAGTGTGATATAGAAGGTGATTGAGATTGATGACAATCTTCAAATACGTTAAGGGCTGTTATAAAGAGGACAGTGATCAATTATTCTCCATGTTCACTGAAGATAGGACAGGATACCTATCTCATAGAACTGGAAGGGACCCCAAAAGGTCATTGAGTCCAGCCCCCTGCCTTCACTAGCAGGACCAAGTACTGATTTTGCCCCAGATCCCTAAGTGGCCCCCCTTAAGGATTGAACTCACAACGCTGGGTTTAGCAGGCCAATGCTCAAATCACTGAGCTATTCCTCCCACCCTAATGGGCTTAATCTGTAGCACAGAGATTTAGTTTATATGTGAGAAAAACTTTTTAACTATAAGGGTAGTTAAAAGCTCAGGAATAGGCTTCCAGGGGAGGTTGTAGAATCCCCATCATTGGAGATTTTTAAGAACAGGTTAGACAAACACCTCTCAGGGGTGTTCTAGGTTTACTTGGTCTTGCCTCATGGCAGGGGGTTGGAGTTGACGACTTCTTGAGGTCCCTGCAGCCCTATATTTCTATATGATAAGAGCCAATACAGGGACTGAAGAGGTGGGGAGGAGTGACAGTCAAACCAGTGGATGTCTTTATCAGCAACGTGTTGGGATAGAGCCCTAAGAAATATACAGTTCATACAAGTCCTATTAACATTAATGGGAGCTCTGTGCATGCATCAATTGAACAAGCTTGAGAGTATAATGCGAGTAGCTTTCTTAATTTAAGAAATTCCACCCCTTTACACATTTCCTGAACCAGACAGGAAACAGCAAACTTTCCCTGTAACATGTGAATGAACAGCTGAAACACTGGAATTTTCTACATATATTTATTCTCCCAAGGGGAAAAAATGCAATTCAAACACTTTTCTTGTGGGTATGCAGCGTATACAAAGCAGTTTTGGTTTGCCCAGTGACTTTGATGCTTAGGGAACAAAGGATGTGTCACACTGAATTAGATTGCTGGGTTATCTAACCTTGTATCATGTTTCCAACAGGGGCAAATGTCTGATGCTTCAGCGAAAGGCAAAGAGACCAAGCCCTAATTTATCTAGCCAAGTTAGCAATGCTCCATATTAGAAGAGGGTGGAGGAAGAAGATGGGATTAGAGAATCTTCTTCACCTGCAGACAATTAGTTTATGTCCTGAAGCTTTAAACAGTTATGGCAATATCTTAGGACCGCAGAACAACAATTATTAGTAATGACCATAAAATCATCCAGGCCTCTCATACAACCAGCCACAGCATTTGACTCCATGCCTTCCATTAGCAACAAATCCCAGAAGTTAACTATGTGCTGTGTATTTCTCTTAAATTAGCACACTTTTTACCAATTGAGTATTCCCTTATTCTCACACTGCATCCATAAACATTTCTAAAGAATCCATCACCGTTATATTATGGGACCATTACATGTCTGAGTTTTCTTCAAAGGATGATTCAAATCATCTGCCCTTCTCTTGTTCTAGGTGTTAAATGGTTTTCCATATGAACACTGTCGGACTCTTCTGCTCCATCATCTGGGGAAACCATTCCCGTAGTGATGAGTTTTGTAACGTCCTGAAGATGGCAAGATTTAGGTGCCTTCTCATCTATTTTGTCCTGACTCCTGGCTACTTACAAGACCACTCCCCTTCATAGAATCATAGAATATCAGGGTTGGAAGGGACCTCAGGAGGTCATCTAGTCCAACCCCCTGCTCAAAGCAGGACCTAATCCCAACTGTGCATGCGCCCGACAATGGACCATTGCACCACTCTTCTTGACAGGTCCTAGATTTTAAACTCAGTTTGTAAAGGCAGCCATTCTCCAGGGAAGGCCCTAGACTTCAGAACTCCGTTCACTCTGCTTACTGTTCCAACAGAGCCCAGTTTGGTGGCCTTCAGGGTACAGTGCAGGGCCTCGCTGCTCATCCATGAATTTGCTAGCGAATGGGGCAGATGCAAATGGCCCTCTTCCCCTCCGCTGTGGAGGATGCTTGCTGATGCTGTGTTCTATTACTAGTATTAGCTGTAGTAGTGTGAGGGGTGTAGGCAGAAGGTAGGTCAATGTTACCTCTTCTTGTACATTAATGGATGTTGTTAATTCTGTCCGCATGCCTAGACTTTGTGCAATGGTTGTGTATTATAAAATACTGGCACAAATAAGGTAAAATATCGAATTGCCTCCAATTCTTCTCACCCTAATACCATCTTTTGCAGTCTCTCAATGTCCAATAATCCATTAAGCTACTTTCAATGACCTTCACTAGACTTCTCGATCTCCACTGTATCTCCTAAAGTGAGGCAACCCAAAGAAGATGGGAGCCTGTCTTCAGCATGAAGGTATAGCGCTATTTGATAGGTCATTATACATTCTGTATTGTATTCCATCCATTTCTCCTACAACCCAAGCATCCCTATTTGCCTTTAAAAAAACTGCTGCATGCTCAGCAGGCTTCTTTATCAGTCTCTCTATAAAAGACCCCTAAGTGTTTGCTCTCAGAGGATCCTCAAAGTTTAGAGTCCACCGACATGAGATCAGTTTGCACAGTTTTTGCCTATGTGCTTTATGTTACATTTATCCAGGTTGAATTTAATCTTCTGCCCTGCAGGTGAATTGCCTCAATACATTTAAATCCTTCAAAAGTTTCTCATCATCCAGCATAGCTTTTACTAAGCAAAGTAACTAGTGTTAACAGCAAACTTCTCCAACTCACTCTCCATTTCCTTCTCAATATGGTTAGTATCCATCAGTCTCACTGCTTGAAGGAGCAGATGTCAGGACTTTAACCGTCAGCATCTGATTGGAGTATAAATCAATGACAATGGATTATATTCTTGTTCTATTTGCACACGTACACCAGTCCTCAAACAGAAGTGGTTACGAGCAGCACTCAAGAAATACCTTCTTTCAAGGATCTTTGCCCAAAACCAATGCCTGTTTTCCAGGAAGCATCAAGAATTGACTTTAGTTAGAAAGTTAAGGCAAAAAGTATACTTCCTTGCTGCTTGCCACAGCTCCCACAGAAACTACAATAGAGAAAAACAAACAGTACATTTCTCCCAAGATTAAAAACTTGCTCACACACCAAGTCGTAAGACTATAACAGCACCATATGGTGGCCCCTGCAACAATATAAATTCATAACACTGGTCTCAATATTTATCCACTAACACTTTTGCACTCCAAGGGCCATCTGATCACTACAACTGTTTCCTATCACTTCACCAGTTTTTAACCTAGAATAAAACTTTGCCTTAAACTCTCCATGCCCCCCCCGCCCCCACACCCACCCACCATCATTTTTGTTTCTCTTACCCTCCAGTGAGAAACCCTATCAAAAAGTATTTTGGAAATCCAAGTGCATGTCCTTTACTTTCTAATGTACTAACTAGAGCTGGTAAAAAAAAAATTATGTTGAGACCCTTTCTTGGAAAAAAAATATTGAAAGTTTCCATAGAGATTTTGAATTTTTGAAAAATTTCAACCATCTCTATTTATAAAAATCAGTGTCACAGTCACTGACTCTCAAGCACCCCTCCTGGCTGCTAGCCTGCTCCTTCCCAGCCAATGTGTGATCCAGGCCTCTCTCTTCCAGACTTTGCCTTTTTATCTTCTCCCTCAGAGCGATTAGCTACAGAACATACTCTAGCCCACCTGGGCTTCATACAGCTTTATGCCATGCCTCACAACACACACTCTTTCACCCTACTTGGACTAGGTGCAGTGTTATCTAGGATTCCCAGCCTTTCACCCTAGTTTTTGCCCCTTTTCTGGGGAACCTTTGTAGGATCCTGTAATTCTCTCTCCCCCAGCCCATCCTGGGCTCGTGCCCGAGTCCTTCTGGCCTCTAGCGGCTTTTTCTCATTATACCTCTCCAGGGAGCTTCCCCATTGACCTTTATAGAAGCCAGCTATCCCTCATTAGGCCTGACAAGGTGGTGACTAATTAGTCACAGGTGGGCTTTGGGCCTCTCTCTCTCTCAAAGGAACCAGGCCCATCTATGGCACAGCACTTCCCCTTTCAGATGTTGTGCAGGTTTGATCACCTCAGGTTAGCGACTCTGTCCGAGGCTACATCTACACTCCGAGCTTGCGGTGTGATCCCCAGGTCACATACACGTACTCACACTAGCTCAACGACAGTGGCACAAGCAACTGAACCTTGCCAGTACGAACTTGGAACAGCTACGCCATGCCACTGCTGTCGCTACTTGTGCTATGGTGGCTATCCCGCTATTTATGCTCGTGCTAGCCATCAGGCACGAGTACGTGTACATGAGCAGGGAAACACACACAAGCTCGTAGCGTAGACGTAGTGTAAGTGTTGTACTCGTCTAGTCTTAATTTGAATCTCCATCCATTGCAGACTTTTGACAAGTTAAGTGTTTTATACCCATGACGTCAAAAGAATAGCAGCTTATTAATAAACAGACCAGATTATAAATAGATGTTCAGGCCACCATCCTGCAAGCTGATCCGCATGGGTAGACCCCTGCATTCACACAAGTTCCACTAGACTTGAGGAGGGCTCCACATTGGCATGGCATATGCCCGAGTGGTTCATCTGACTGCTGCAGGCCCCAACACATTAGAGTCCCTATCCCATCAAACGTGCAACCATAACGAGTACACTTGTTATATAACTTCATCACGGTCCTTATGCTGCTAGAGGGAGGAAAAAAGAAACTTCCAAGGTTCAAACTTTTGAGAACAGCAAGTACCTCTGAAAGCTTTTTAGATTAAAATATAATTAGTTACATTTTAAAAGACCCACAGCGCACTTACTCCCAGGCATGTTTCAATCAAATAACCTCTCGCCTCCAAAAAACACACTTTAAAATTGCACCACAGCACCATTTAGAGTCCCTCTCTTTTGTTTCTAAGGCTGCAATTACTATAATGTCAGCCCAAGATACAGAACATAAAAAGTAGTTCCAAATAGAGGGTATCATTTTTAGTTTTTTGAAGGTTGTTATTCTGATGTTCCTTTGCAAAGAGAAAATTTCATAGCTTACAGAGAGTTTAGGCAGCACAAAATTACAGGGGCAGCAGTCAAAGCCAATATACTTAAACTGGGAAGGCAGGTTTCTAGTGGTTAGAGTCAGGCCTCCTGGCTTCTCTGTCTATCACACCTAGCACAGTCAATCACTGGCTGGTACAGTGCCATATTAGAGGTATACTGAGAAATAACATCGTGAAACCATTTAGTTTCTCAGCTGAAACATGCTGTAGATTTAAGGGACAAAATTTTCAGAAGTGACTAGTGATCTTGACTGTCTCAGTTGTTGGTGCCCAAAATGAAATAACTTAAATAGCGGCCTGACTTTCAAAGATGCTGAGCCTTCACCCTCTGCTCACTTTAACTGACCAAACTAAGTTTTTACTACTTTTTACACTACCGTTTGGACTACAGAACAACACAGCTATGGGGGACAGAGCTGGATTCTATTTTCACTTTGACATCAATCAACAGTATTGCTAACCAGGTTCCAACTGTTGAAACTTTGCTCTTGAGAATAGGTGATCCAAGTACTATCCAGCCAGAAAAAAAACTAGCCCCCTTGCTGTGTTTGCAGAACTGAGCAAAATCTGGAATAATCACCTTTTATTTCTTCACTGAGCCGATTTGAAGTGATTCAGATACAAAACAGTGAAATGCATGCTGCCATTTTTGCATAGTAGCTTTTCCAGTTTAGAATCTTTCTTTTTTTAAAACAAACAAAACAAAATCAAGCCTAGCATCCCAACACACATGAACAAAAGCAGAACAGTAGAGCATCATTGTACGCATGACAGCATAAAAATAAAACTCTGCCTCAGGGTGGATTATATGCAGAACCGGGGCAAAATGTCTCACATTTTAAAAAAGCTCTCTCGGATAAACCCACAGACCCTGTCTATAATGGCCAGGACAGCTGTTTGCAGCTGTCGAGTAAACGATGTTTAAGCACAGTTCTCCAGAATGATGCTAACTAGGGCTGGCTGGAAAACAACAATTCCTCTTCGTGAAAAATGTCACGGTTTCGAAGTTTGGTTTTGTTCCAATGCAGAACTGTGAAAGAATAAGAACAGGCAATACCCCAGTGGTCACGGGATTTGCTTGGGATGTGGGAGACCCAGGTTCAAGTTCCAAATCAGACAGAGCAAGGACTTGAACCTAGGTCTCACATTCCAGGCAAATGCCCTAGTCACCAAGCTATTGGCTATTCCGGAATCCCTCCATTTTCCCCCCATCCAGAAATTCCATCCTGGACCTGGGGAACCTTTTTCAACAAGATTTTCATTGAAACACGTACATTTCTGCAAAAAACATTACAATTTCGACAAAACATTTTTCTATGGAAAGCGCTAACAAGGTTTCCAGGCCATCGTAAAGGGCCACAATTCCCAGTACTCTGCATCGGTATGCAAGGATGCTTATATTCACTTACACGGATGCTTACACTGAAGCTGTAATGCCTGTATAATCCAGTGTTCAATATGAGTGCAGGATGTTCACTAGAGCAGTCCTCACTCCATTGTTATGACTGGCTCAGCAGTTTGTGGCTGAAGCAACAAGTCAGCTTGGATTTGTTTAATGAGTAGAAATATAGACATAAATCTGTTTGTTTTTATTTCCCCAAACTTTTCAAGCCTTTCCCAAATAGTTCTGCAGGACATGAGCTAATAGTGTCAATATTTTTCATACAAATCATTAGGACCTGGGCATTGCAACAGCAAAGATGCACAAAATGAGCACTTGCATTGTTGTCATTCAGTGCTCTTTAGGCTTGCCAAAACACTGCGGTGTTTTATCCTAACAGCTGGTCATTTCAAAAAGAATCACTAAACTTTGTGCCCAATTCTAATATCGAGTGTGGTGCTTCTACCTAATTGGAACAATCTTTGTTTGGGACTGGTCAGGCTCAAGCAACAGTGGCTATTTACTTATACATGGCAACGAATACTTGAATATCTGGGCTTGGATTCAGCTTGTTTAGACTACATGCTTTGCAAAATTGGGGTCCAAACACATGTTTCATTTTAAGTACATGTGTCAGTCCAGCCTTGGTCCACTCAGTAGGGATGCACTTAAAAATGGAGGCTTACCGTTAAGCATATATTTAAGTGCTCTGCTGAACTGTGGTGCTCTATAGTACCAAATGTGTGCCAGACTCTGAGGGCTTATCTCCATTTCCTCCAAACTTCTCTCTTCTGTCTAGAGTCAAGACCAACCACAGAGTGCCACCCCTGAAAACTCCAAACCCTGTAAGTTTCCAGAAGTCTACAGCAGAGAAGACTACTCTTCCTCCTCTGCCAAGGATCAGAGGGTCAGATCTGGTTTAAAAAAAATAATAAATAAAACAAAAACACTACAACCACCTGCTGTCAATGTCATACAATGACTTGTTTATACTGCTCTCTACACTGAAATGTAAGTACAATATTTATATTCCAGTTGATTTTATTATTATATAGTAAAAATGAGAAAGTAAGCAATTTTTCAGTAATAGTCTGCTGTGACACTTTTGTGTGTGTGTCTTTTTGTGTCTGATTTTGTAAGCAAGTAGTTTATAAGTGAGGTGAAACTTGGGGGTACACAAGACAAACCCTGAAAGGGGTACAGTAGTCTGAAAAGGTGGAGGAGCCACTGCCACAAGGGACTATCCTGATTTTGAATAATTGCCATTAAGCACATCTGTGAACCTTGCCAGAAGAGCTCATGGCGTTCACAAGATCAGGTCAGCGTGCTACAGCTGCTGCTTAGCATTTCTATAGGGCTCTTCATGTCCACTGCACTTCAGAAGCATTAAACCTCTCATCTCCGTGGAGAGTCAGTGATGTGCTTGGCACTATTCAGAACATTTGGAGAAATGGTGCCTGTGCTTTAAATAGGAACGGATTGAGGCCTAGAGCACCTGGGTATTAACAAGCACCAAAAACACTCTTGTAGATCACAGCTACACCACAGTGCACAGGAAGGTTGGCTCTGAGCACACACAGAAAGGTTGGGAAATGATCCACAGAGGACAGACGTTGTTACAGAGTCTTGGCTCCTTTTAGCTCCAGCCGTAGCAGCAAATACTTTTAGCTCTGGAGGTCCACAGTTAAAAAACCGAACAAGGCTTTCCTACTGTTTTAAGCTAAGTACAGTACATATCTTTCTCTCCTTGGTCACTGCAACATTATGGCTTAACATACAGATTCCCACTGAAGCCAACAGAATGGTAAAGGCAGTGAAGTAGCAAATAAGTCTGGGATGGCTTTTCCCCTCTGTACTTTCAGTATCTTCTCACTTATAGACTGTAATTGTGCTGAATTCATAATAGGCATCCGGCCTTGACAGGGAAACAACAGTTTCTTTGCACACTGACACCAGCAACACTTATCTTCCAGAGCACCAAATAAAAAGTCCAAAAAAGCCATTACTAGATAATGGTAGCAACAGGGTCACTCAGGCTAGGCCATGGGGAGCACAGAAGCTCCATATTCCATCATGACCACAAATAAGAGCTGCTGTTAACTGCAGTAGTTTCGTACAGCAGAGCTCACCAGTGTCATAAATAGAGCATCTTTAGGTTTGACATCATATTTTATTTTTCACACATCGGTCCCATAACTTTCCTGTAAAGCGGCTCAGGATAAAAACTTGACTGCCTCAGCTAGTGAGAAAAACACATGACCAGATCTGGTTTAAATCTTTCGGAATTACGACCAGCAGACAAAACACCTGCAATATCAGATGCTTTCTGGGAAGTCTTAAAATGGCATCAAGTGAAAACAAGATCAATCCCTGGTGAACTCACTCACTAAAAGAATGGCAATGGGAGATGGAAAGATTCCACCTCTAGTGCCACCCAGTCAGCTAGCAACAAGTATAAACTGTCCAATGGAAATTATTTGGTGGCTCTTAGAAATGGTGCTTGAAGATCTCATTTCTGTTCTACATGCCACAACCAGCACATTACCGGTGTTAAAAGTCACAGCAGAGGCAGCCAGAATTCTATGGATGTGGAGACTGAACCATTTCTCACCTCCGGGAAGGGTGCACTCAAAGCAAGTTTTGAAACACATTGGCAGGGTGGTACAAGGAAGCTCGCATTGCTGCCACCCATGCTGTGCATAAAGAGAAAAATTCATTTTCTTTTGTAGCATCTTCCATTAGCACAGATTCCTCCCCATGTGAAGGAATGTCATGTAGTTAAATCTAAATATCAAATACTTCTCACTGTCATAAGACAGTTTTGTGTGGTCACCTCAATACATACTTGCTGCAAAAATGAAAACTGCCATACAGAAATAAGTCAACTCCCAATATCAAGATCAAAGCTGCCAGCTTTCATATCTCGAGGTCAATAATTTGTTGGCATAATGTAAATTAAATCCATATTGAAACAATAGTCAGTACCCAAAGGGGGAAAATTTAGTGTCTTATCAGTAATCCATGTAAAAGGTCCGTAGGGCTCCTTAGGGAAGTTGCTATTATATCAATAGGAGGTATTAAACTCTCTTCTACGCTACATTATGTCAATAAATACTTTCTTTCACACTGCCACTGAGGGACTCAAGAGAACAATTATACATGGATAAAGTCTTATACTCTGTTTCAGTGACACATTATTTCCTTCTTTTATTTAAAGAAAGAAAAGTAATAAAAGTGTTTCAAACACAGAAAACACTAAGGAGATAATGAGTATACTCAGGAAATTCCACAGGGAAAACTATCAAAATATTGCAAGTCATCTTTCACTGGTCTCAGCAACACCGAGAAACAATAAGCATCATCAGCCCTGGGTCTGATCCTGCAGCATTCTGAGTGCTACCCTCAACACATCAGCTTCAATAGCACCCAAGGGCACTCAGCACCTCTAAAGATTGGGCTCCATGTTTTAGCACATTTTCTTGTTTGTATGGGTTTATGTCAGACTTTTAATGATTTAAGTTTAACAGAGTATTTTGCATTAGTGCTCCACTAGGAATCAAAGGCTGAAAACTATAGAATACTTGAAACATAGAAATGCTGGGCTGGAAGAGAACTTGAAAAGTCATCGAGTCCAGCCCCCTGCACCAATGCAGGACCAAGTAAACCTAGAAAAACCCTGCCAGGTGTTTGTCCAACCCGTTCTTAAAAACCTTCAGTGATGGAGATTCCACAGCCTCCCTTAGAAGCCGGTTCCAGAGCTTAACTACCCTTATACAGTCATTAGAAAGGTTTTCTAAATATCTAACCTAAATCTCTCTTGCTGCAGATTAAGCCCATTACTTCTTGTCCTACAGCCAGTGGACATGGAAAACATTTGATAACAGCCCTTCACATGCTTGAAAACTTATCAAGTCCCCCCTCAGGCTTCTTTTCTCAAGTCTAAAGATGCCCAGTTTGTGGGGTTTTTTTACAATCTTTCCTCATAGGTCAGGATTGCTAAATCTTTTATCATTTTTGTTGCTCTCCTCTGGACTCTCTCCAATTTATTCACATCTTTCCTGAAGTCTGACACCCAGAATTGGACACAGTACTCCAGCTATTGCCTTACCAGTGCCGAGTAGAGTGGGACAATTACCTCCTGTGTCTTACATACAACACTCCTTTTAATAAACTTCAGAACATTTAGCCTTTTTAGCAATAGCATCACATTTATTGTTATTATTTCCCAGTTATTTCCCATTTTGTAGTTGTACATTCTATTTTTCCTTCTTAAGTGTAGTATTTTCCACTTGTCTTTATTTAATTTCATCTTGTTGCTTTCAGACCAATTCTCCAATTTCTCAAGATCATTTTGAATTCTAATCCTATCCCCTTCCAGCTTGGTGTCACCTGCAATTTTTATAGGCACAGTCTCTACTCCATTATCCAAGTACCAGGACTGACCCCTGCAGGACCCCACTAAATATCCCTCCCCCCCAGTTTGACAGCAAACCATTGATAATTATACTGAGTATGGTTTTTTCAACCAGTTGCGCACCCACCTTGTAGTAATTTCATTTAGACCACATTTCCTTGTCTGCTTATAAGAATGTCATGTGGGACAGTGCAGAAGCCTTACTAAACTCAAGATATATCATGTCTAAGGGTATGTTTTAGTCACGGGTATTTTTAGTAAAAGTCATGGACAGGTCAAAGGCAATAAAAAAAGGCATGGCCCCATGACCTGTCCATGACTTTTACTAAAAATACCTGTGACTAAATCTTACCTGCTGGGAGGAGGGCGCTCCTGCAGATGACTGCTGCTGGGCAGGGGACCTGCTGCCTGGGGCTGCCAGAGCAGCGGCCGATGTGGCTGGCCCCTGGGCTTCCCCAGCTGCTGGGGTGGTCCTGGGGTCAGCTGCACCAACACTGCAAAATTCACGGAGGTAACGGAAAGTCACAGAAGTCATGGCCTGTGCTTCCCCCCATCCACTAGGTCTGACAGAGAAGGAAATTCCTTATAATCCTATTATCCACTGGGTGCTTACAAACTGATCGTTTAATAAATTTGTTCCAGTATCTTTCCAGGTATTGAAGTTAGGCTGACTGGTCTATAATTCCCCAGGTCCTCTTTGTTCCCCTTTTTAAAGACAGTTACTGTGTTTGCCCTTCTCTGATCTTCTGGGACCTTACCAGTCCTTCATGAGTTCTCGAAGATAATTGCTAGCAGCTCTGAGATTGCTTGAGCTAGTTCCTTACGTACCCTAGGATGGATTTCATCCGGTCCTGCCAACTCAAATACATGCAATTTACCTAAATATTCTTTATCCTATTTTGGCTTGTGTTCCTTCCGCCCTTGTTGCTAATATTAAATTGTGTTGAATATCTGGTCACCATTAACCTTTTTTAGTGAAGACTGAAGCAAATAGGCATTAAACACTTATGCAGGCTCTTTACCTCAATGTCTTATCTGACATTGGCCACTGTTGGAAGACAGGATACTGGGCTAGATGGACCTTTGGTCTCATCCAGTATGGACGTTCGTATGTTCACTTATTAGAGATCAAACAGTTGCATAGACTCCTGTCTCTCAAAAAATGCAATACTCAAAGATTCTGCTGAGTCTGAATATAATAGGCCAAGTTCAGACCTGGAATGGGTGGGTAAAACTCCATTTAAGCCAGTGGGGCTGCACAGGCTTGCAGGTGTCTGAATTTTGCTCATGGACTGCGATCCTTGTTTTGTAGCAGTGATGATAGAGCTGCCATATAAAGAATACCAATGGTAAAAACATAATAAACCACTGATATGCACTGTTATGTCACTGCTGAAGAAGGGCTAGGCAAGACATTTCATAAATATATGAAAGCACTCATGTGGATTTTTTAAACTCTACCTGGCATACAGGTTCCAACATGTATGGTTAAAATTGTTTTTGGCCCCAGCCAGATTATTTAACCCAAGAATTCCAGTACAAGTCTGATTTCTCCAAGTCATTTATTGAGATGTGTGTGTCCTTGTGTGAACTCACTCCTAGGGTGACCAGGTAGCAAGTGTGAAAAATCAGGACACTTTTTTTGGAGGTATAGTTGCGCATGTAAGACAAAGCCCCTATTATCAGGATGTCTGGTTACCCTACTCACTTGAGATGTGCTTACATAGTGGCAACATGACCTGAGATTCTAGGGTCAACCACAGCTGTAAAAAAATGTATGGGTTCCCAATGACCTCGTGAACTAGTGGGCTGCCCTACAGTGTCTCATCACTAGCCAATTGTCTACATGGGATGGAGCTGCAGTCTGACATACAACTCCACTCAGCACATATTGAGGTCATTTACAGACTCAGCAAAGTTGATTTAAAAGGTATTCTGAAATGCTTGTTTATTGAAGCTGCCACGACCACTAGGGACCAGTGAAAGTTGTTGTACCACAATGTGTACTGGTGTCAGGCAGACAACCAAATAGGATGCTGCCACAGGAACCAAGATATTCTAAACTTCTAAAGAGTTGGAATCCTCACAGATCAGAGGACTGCTGAAAGACTGCTGGGGTGAGTTTGGGAGCAGAAAAAGTGTGGTACACCCCTCTTTGGGGAGGCATAAGACCCTCAAGGTAAGTTTTCCTTTTTTGTTGGGTTTATGACGATAAAAGGCCCAGATATTGCATAGGGTTTTCTTCCTAGCTGAGATGCAAAATTTTGCCTTGTCCTCCATAAAATTACACTAATTTTCACTGAAATTATATAATCTTCACCACCACCAAGGAAGAACAGCCATGGTTCTGAGTGTAAGCCTCTTAACCAACATATCACCCACCTAGCCATTTGCTTGTAGGCTTCTTCTGCCACTGCAAAGATGTGAGGATCCATGTCCCCCATGTTTTGGCCACTGTATGCATAGATGACATCTTGTTCATAGATTGGCAGTTGTTCGTATGGGTTAATGGCAACAAGCACAATACCTAAATAAAACAGACAAACATGCAGACATTAGAATTAAAACAAAGTCACAATAGTTTATAACCTTTTTGTAAATATAAAGGAGATTAAAAAAATGCATAGAAAAAAGGGTCCAGGTTCTTACATCAGCTTTTCTTTGAATCTTGTAGAAATGGCTAATGCACTGGTGGAAAGAACAGCTCACATTAAGCTATGGAAGAGGAGCATAAAATATATGACGTGAATATAAAGTCCATCATATGAAGTAGGCCCTTTGGGCATTTTCCCCCCCAAAAAAGTTGAAAGATGCTGCCGTGGATAAGCCATAGCCACATAATTGAACATCCACGGGACTCAAAATATTTTGGTTTCTGGACTTCAGATGAAAATGCAAAACCATAAGATTAACAGAAATTAAATGCACAAATCATGTTGAAGGAACATGAAAGATCTGAATTAAAAATCTTTAAAAACTTCCTCTTTTCCTTCCTGTAGAAAATGCAGACTGCTCACTTCATCATAAAGTCACACCATTGGGCTTAGGAACCACAGTCATCCAAAAACATGGCACCCCGCCCCATCCTGTCATCTTATCCATATTGGGAGCGTGGGGGGAGATATCAATCAATCCATGGGATCCCCGTGGATTCGGGAGGGTTGTCTGCACGGTTCAGAGAGTATGTGTGCTGCACTAGCTATTGACAACAGCATGAGAGGAGGATAGCACTCAGAAGCCTTCCTCTAAATATGTTCTGGGTTTGTGGGCTTAAATCAGACACTAATGTTATTTTAACCTGCTGTAGAAGGAGTGTGGTCTGGTGGCTACAGGTAGAGACAGGAGAACAGCTTAACCTTGAATATTAAATGTTCTCAATTGATGTTAAGTTGTTAAAGCTAAGAATGAATAATAGAATCATAGAATATCAGGGTTGGAAGGGACCTCAGGAGGTCATCTAGTCCAACCCCCTGCTCAAAGCAGGACCTAATCCCAACTAAATCATCACAGCCAGGGCTTTGTCAAGCCTGACCTTAAAAACCTCTAAGGAAGGAGATTCCACCACCTCCCTAGGTAACCCATTCCAGTGCTTCACCACCCTCCTAGTGAAAAAGTTTTTCCTAATATCCAATCTAAACCTCCCCCACTGCAACTTGAGACCATTACTCCTTGTTCTGTCATCTGGTACCACTGTGAACAGTCTAGATCCATCCTCTTTGGAACCCCCTTTCAGGTAGTTGAAAGCAGCTATCAAATCCCCCCTCATTCTTCTCTTCTGCAGACTAAACAATCCCAGTTCCCTCAGCCTCTCCTCATAACTCATGTGCTCCAGCCCCCTAATCATTTTTGTTGCCCTCCGCTGGACTCTTTCCAATTTTTCCACATCCTTCTTGTAGTGTGGGGCCCAAAACTGGACACAGTACTCCAGGTGAGGCCTCACCAATGTCGAATAGAGGGGAACGATCACGTCCCTCGATCTGCTGGCAATGCCCCTACTTATACAGCCCAAAATGCCGTTAGCCTTCTTGGCAACAAGGGCACACTGTTGACTCATATCCAGCTTCTCGTCCACCGTAACCCCTAGGTCCTTTTCTGCAGAACTGCTGCCTAGCCACTCGGTCCCTAGTCTGTAACAGTGCATGGGATTCTTCCGTCCTAAGTGCAGGACTCTGCACTTGTCCTTGTTGAACCTCATCAGGTTTCTTTTGGCCCAATCCTCTAATTTGTCTAGGTCCCTCTGTATCCTATCCCTACCCTCCAGCGTATCTACCACTCCTCCCAGTTTAGTGTCATCTGCAAATTTGCTGAGAGTGCAGTCCACGCCATCCTCCAGATCATTAATGAAGATATTGAACAAAACCGGCCCCAGGACCGACCCTTGGGGCACTCCACTTGAAACCGGCTGCCAACTAGACATGGAGCCGTTGATCACTACCCGTTGAGCCCGACGATCTAGCCAGCTTTCTATCCACCTTATAGTCCATTCATCCAGCCCATACTTCTTTAACTTGCCGGCAAGAATACTGTGGGAGACCGTATCAAAAGCTTTGCTAAAGTCAAGGAATAACACATCCACTGCTTTCCCCTCATCCACAGACCCAGTTATCTCCTCATAGAAGGCAATTAGGTTAGTCAGGCATGACTTGCCCTTGGTGAATCCATGCTGACTGTTCCTGATCACTTTCCTCTCCTCTAAGTGCTTCAGAATTGATTCCTTGAGGACCTGCTCCATGATTTTTCCAGGGACTGAGGTGAGGCTGACTGGCCTGTAGTTCCCCGGATCCTCCTTCTTCCCTTTTTTAAAGATGGGCACTACATTAGCCTTTTTCCAGTCATCCGGGACCTCCCCCGATCGCCATGAGTTTTCAAAGATAATGGCCAATGGCTCTGCGATCACATCCGCCAACTCCTTTAGCACCCTCGGATGCAGTGCATCCGGCCCCATGGACTTGTGCTCGTCCAGTTTTTCTAAATAGTCCCGAACCACTTCTTTCTCCACAGAGGGCTGGTCACCTTCTCCCCATACTGTGCTGCCCAGTGCAGCAGTCTGGGAGCTGACCTTGTTCTTGAAGACAGAGGCAAAAAAATCATTGAGTACATTAGCTTTTTCTACATCCTCGGTCACTAGGTTGCCTCCCTATGCAATAAACCAAACTCAGTTTTCAAGTTCAAGCCTCTAGGTCCATTACAGACAGACAATTTAATTAATTAGAAGACCCTGGATGGCACTTTGAATGATAGAACCAAACTTCCAGAGAAAAATTATTAATTAAGCAAACAGGCATACAATGATCATTTACACAGGTACTACAATTATACTCACTTTCAAAGATGGAAGAGCATATCAATGAGTGATCAGCCCACTGACAACAGAAGTATAATTTATAATCCTGTAACCTAACGGTACCCTTTTGGTGTTAATTGGAGATCTCTTGCAATTTAGCAAGGCTACTCTTTTTATAATCCATTAGAATACTAATTAACATTAAACATACCCATTACCATATTCACATTTCCTCCATCTCTTTATTGGCTCTTTACAACACACATTATTTAAATTAACATCTGAATCAATGTCCTTCTCCTGCTATCAATATAGATAGCGCTTTAATAACACATTCCAAATTCTCAAAAAAACACTCATAAAAAACCCTGCTAAAACCAGTTATAACCAAAACGTAACCCAGGGTTACGTCCTTGCTAACTTCAATTTTCCCATCTTTCTGTCTCCGACTTCTCTCTCTAACATTTGCTCATACTAACGAGCTCAATTTCTCACTCCTCTATACTTAGGCCAAAGTCTAATTTCTATTTATTTCTTAACCTAACACCTTTTGTAGGCTGCAACAGGACACCTGGGTTCTACTCCTACTTCTACTACTGACCGCTCTGCACCTCAGTCACTCTAATCGTTAAGACAGGTATTACATTATCAGCTCCACAGAGGCGTTGTGTAGCTTAATTAATGAATACAATAAAAGCTTTGTTATCTGGCATGTTGGTGGAATGGGGAGAGGGGGTGCCAGTAAGTCAAAAATTCTGGTTAACTAAGGGGGAGGGAGTTTGGGTGCAGGAGGGCGCTTGGGGCAGGAGGTTGGGGGGCAGGAGGGGTTTTGGGGTGCTGGATCAAGGAAACTCTCACCTTGGGCGGCTCCCCGGAAGCGGTGACATGTCTCTGCTGCTCCTAGGTGGAGACGTGGCCAGGCGGGCTCTGCGCACTGCCTCCACCCACAGGCGCCGCCCCCGAAGCTCCCATTGCCCGCGGTTCCCAGCCAATGGGAGCTGTGGAGCCAGCGCTCAGGGTGGGGGTAATGCATGAAGCCCCTGTAGCCGTTCCTCTGCCTAGGAGCAGTAGGGACATGTTGCCGCTTCCAGGGAGTCATGCAGAGCCAGGTAGGGAGCCTGCCGGCCCTGCACCAACTGGACTTTTAATGGATATCAGAAATGCTGGTTCCTAGAGCTTTCCAGTTGGTAAGTGCTGGCTAACACAGCTTTTACTGTATATGGTAAAATCCTCAGATCAGAGGAGCTATGTAAATATTAAATTGTTATAAAAAGATCAGTATTAGCATATAAGAAATTAATATTAAAAACAGTGCAAAAAAATCCCCAAACCCTGATGCAGATATATTGTAATACTCACCACAGTAGGTATAGATGTGATTCGATTCCAAGAATCTGACTTTTAAATTATGTAGGACAGCAGGCTCATGGAGATAACTTAGAGCTGTCAGGTCATTTTCACCCACCAAAATATCTGGATTACGCAAGAAGGGCAGTTGGTTGGTTTTGAGATCAACTGGATATTCACAGGTCTGAAGTAATACAAATTGCACACAAAAAAACGGTTAAAAAATAAGAACCGTCTAGTTCTTTATTTATTTATTTTTAAACTCATGTAGGGATAAATCTGCCCCCAAAAGATTATTTGTATTACATTAGCACCTAGAGGCCCCAACCAGAATCCAAGCCCCATTGATAGATAGAATCCAAGCCCAGATAGAATGTGCACATATTGCCTACTGAAGTGAATAGGAGTTCTATGCATCCACAGTGGTCACCCCTTTAAAAAATATTTTCAATTATTTTTGGATATCTAGACAATATTGCTTTCGTATTTCCTGTATTCCCTAGGGATTTCCCACTACTGAATAAGGGCAAATACTTTGGACGTTGCACAAAGGACAAAATTCACTGCTGAGGGGTGAATTTCACCCTTACTGAATAAATTTATCTAATCTCATTGTCTAAAGCAAACCCAGGAAGTTTTTAGGGGTGACCAAGGAAGGAGATGGCACAAGCTACCTCAAAGTGTTAATAACACACAGTACCATATACCAAAAACAGTAAAAGCATAAATGAATCCGACATGTGCATCCTTATTTATCCTCCTCTAAGGTCAGCCAGTCACAGAATCCAGAGTCCTTCCTTTTGACAAAGTTATTTGTTGACCTTTTTTTTTTTTTTTTTAAATTAAAGTCACTTCAAACACATTATGCTCTATACTCCCTTCAATCTCTTCTGACAATGGGGAAAGGATGCAAAGGAGCAAACACAGGAGCACTGTAGACTTACGTGAGGAACATGGTGATGGCATTAAAATATACGGCTCACCATATGCTAAAGAGTTTTGGCTCTCCCCCAACTGAACAGCAGAGCCACTGATTAGAATCAACATGACTTTTTTCCCTTTATCTGTAAATACCTTTGTCAACTCCCCCATGGGCACTTCCACTGTCAGACACTTAGAGTCGGGAGATGTTTTGGGAAGTTTCCAGTTTGGTATTTACTGGAAACATTTAACATTTGTTTACACTTCGGATGAGTTATGTTCCTGCCCCCTGAACACTCTGATGGTAAGTTCCTCCAGCAATAGTGAAACCCTGCTTGTGAAAGCAGAAAGAGGCAGATGAGAATTCCCATGCCATTCATTTTATCCAACAAGCTGTTTGGTTTAGTTAGAGAGGCACGTACTGGAAAGAGTGAATATATCAGCAATGGCACAACAGATAGTGCCTAGAGCAGAGGGGACGTAGGCAGGTGATCTGTGGGTGATATACGCATGAATACTAGGTGGGGAAAAGCATACCACGGCCAGTCATTGCCAACTGTGTCAAGTATGTTCTGCTCATTTGCCTCTTGGACAATCTAACAAACAGCTCCAATTAATATTTTGGCAGCTAATGGATGCTTATGGAGGAGGAATTCATTTTTCACTCCTCAAAAGACATGCTGGCACTGCCATGTTTCAGGCCTTCAATTCCTCAGCCAATAGCATGGAATATTTAGCAGAGATTCTCTTGAAGTGATGTGACAAACTGAAGCCTTCATGTTGCCACTGCCTTGACTCCTCATCCACTGAAGCCTTTACCCTCCCTTTCACCCCTCTCTCACCTGGATGGCTGCAGAGAACCTCCTCTGTGGACTCCCTAATTCCTCCCTGCCCAGATCTCCGCACATGGCCATTATTCCCACATTCAAAACTACCATCAAAGATCGGGGCCCTCAACGTGCTAAGCATTGTCCAGACATGTAACAAAGATGACAGTCCTTGCTGTCAAGGATCACAATCTAAACAGGAGACAGGACTGAAGGAGGACGACAAAACAGACAAATAGGACAGTAGAATGATGAAACCAAAAAACAAAACAAAAAAAAACCCAACTTCATCACTCATTTTAGGTTCCAATTAAAAATTGTCCTCTCAAACTCAAAGGAACGGTGCCATCCCGCTTCAGACATTGCTCCTCTTCCTTTCCCATCGATTAATGCTGCTTCCTCGGACCCTTCCAACCATCTTGCCATTGCTGTTGCAAAACCCTTCTCCTCAAACATCTTCCTCCTAGCTCTCCTCACTTCCCTAATTGATCCTCCACAGCTTCTTCCTCTGTGACAGCTTGCTATTGTTCTTTCAGTTCTGTACTGTTGTCACTTAAGCTTTACACACTAAAACCCTTTTTGTATGAAACGTACTGCGGAAATGAAGCTGTGTTGCACATTCAGAGTTACTATTCCAACTGCCAGCAGAAACAAAGCTACAACACAGATGAGAAAACACCCAGCTTTTGGCCAGGCTGGTGACATAAGCAAAGTAAATCATCACACAAGAGTTTGAAGTCTTGACTCCCTCAACCCCCAAGAGGTCCCAGCCAAGATTGGAATCCCATTATGCTCAACTAAAAGCCAATCCCTGCCCCGAAGAGTTTACTAGCTAAATAGACAAGACAGACAAAAGGTGGGAAGAAAACCAGAAGCACAGAGAGATGAAGTAATTTGCCCAACATCGCACAGCAGGTCAGTGGTAGAGATGGGAACAGAGCCTGGTCTCCCAAGCCCCAACCCATTATCCTATCCAGTAGGCCATGCTGTCTCTTTCGGATGTGTAGGAGCAGCATCACCCATGCAGCATACAGACTGAGTTATTCCACTCCTGAGAGAATCTCAATGAAGCTTGACCTTTACAAAAATCTTTACTGCTGCAACTGAGTTCCGTGCGATAATCCCCACAGTCCTGCATTAGGATTTTTGGGAGCCTAGGATTCCCATGGAGTATGTAACACTGAGTTCATCACTCCAGAAAGAGATTCGTGATATACACAAAGCAGCCAGGAACAGGCCTGCTGGAACCATAAATCCATGAAAATTCACTTAGATGAAAAAGATAAGAAAAAGGAGCTAGTAACAACAACAGCGGAGACATTTCAACTGTCAGGAACCAAAAGCTTTCAATTCCCTGAAGGAGATCTTGATGTTCATGTAACCTTCATTTGATGTATGTGTGTGTCACTGCATGCTAATCTAAAGTTTATCAGACCAACATGCATTCATCACACTCAGCAGGGACTTCATAAGAATGTCCTAAACAATAAAAACAAACTGCACAGGAGAAATATTAAAAGGGGAAAAAAACCCGTTATCCAGCCATGTAAATCTGTCTTTTTAAAAAATGAACGGAGCCTTTATTCAATTTAGAAGCCGACTTGGCTGTGTAGCTATGGCTCTGAAGGATATGACAGACATGTCACTAACTGAAAACCTACAGTAAATTGAACGGTCACAAAATAGCCTAAAGGACAGATTTCCATTTAACAACATAAAATAACTGTGGAATAAAAACCCCAAGACTTAGTCCAGCTCTAACAAACTACTTCATTTTGGCACAGGTGGCCCTGAATGTTATCTATCAGAATGACAGGAGCTGAGTTGAACTTTTATCATGCTGTCAAGTATCAGAGGGGTAGCCGTGTTAGTCTGGATCTGTAAAAAGCAACAGAGAGTCCTGTGGCACCTTTAAGACCAACAGATGTATTGGAGCATAAGCTTTCGTGGGTGAGTACCCACTTCGTCAGACGCATGAGAGTCAAGACATGCGTCTGACGAAGTGGGTATTCACCCAAGAAAGCTTATGCTCCAATACATCTGTTAGTCTTAAAGGTGCCACAGGAGACTCTGTTGCTTTTTATCATGCCATATTTCAGGTATGGACTGTTCATCCTACTCCATTTATGAGACCTGTACCAGTAGGAAACAGCTATCAACACCTGTTAAGAGCAGAAAACAGACCTTTAGAATGTAACCAGTCTTCTCTAAAGGAAGATGAGTTAATTGCAAAGCAGCAGCAAAGGGGAAACACACTAAATCTGACAGCGTGACTCCAAAGATGAATGTGTCCATCTAACAAACACTTAAGGTAACTTATATCAAATAAAGTCTGTCATAATATTGAAATGACTCATTCCTTTATGTCCTGGCAACAGCATCTATGCAGTTTCCACAACATACAACATCAAGCAGTCTTCTGACCTTCCCTTCTTTACCACCACTACTCCCAGCCAGAAATACATCGCCCAGAATTGACAGAACTCATCCTGGCTGTTTCTATCAGGTTCACCTGATCACTGAAGGTTTTGAAGTGTTAAGCTGCTGGAATTCCCACAAAACCCAAGAGGGGGAAAGAACTACATAGAATTTGAAATAGTGATGAATGTTACCAGACTGGCAGCACTGGAGGCTTCACATACAGCAGAGGCTGTGGCAGTGCAAGCTTCACCCCCACAGCCCCATTCCCTGATCTAGATGGAGAACTCCAGGAGGTAAAAGGATAGCCAGCCAATCAAGCCAGTTCGTGCCAGTTGTGAGATGGGCAACAAGAACTGAGCCAAGACCACATGTGTCACATATTTATGGATGGCCCTTGGCATATTAACAACCACAGGAGAAGACTATCAAGCTGCGCAAACGAATGTGTCCCCAGTCTCATCACTCAGTTCCAAGGTGCCTTATGTTGCTTTCCCAGTGACATTGGCACTCTGACATACTGCTACTGGCCTCCCTGCTTATACTGAACCAAAAAGAAGAATTGTTTTCATAACAGCCTAATCAAGCATCTCTCATTCCTGCTCCCCAGCTGCCTGTTCAGTAAGAGGGTAACACACTATGTGCCAGTGTGAAACCGGTTCATTGGCAGGAGCTGTGAATTATTCACACAGCCCTTGGAGCATTTTCAATTTGGGGAAGCAGTGTCTGTTAACTGTTCTAGTAACACAGCAGATCGTCCCCTGGACAACTAAAAAAAATTGCCTGCTCAATGGAAAAACCAATGTAGATGAAGCAGTTCATGAAAAATATATTTCCTGGCATGATTATACCAGTCACGCAGATTGTAGGCCGTGCAGCTCTGCTAAAACATGGTGCTGAAAGCAGTAAGATCAAGCTGACTTGCTGGGGAATTTAGTTCCTTTAATGTTCCTCAACAGAACATCAATCTAACTGGAGTGCACTTGGTAGTTTCAATAGCACTTGGTCTTTGTAACAAGAGAGTGTCAGTAGAGCTGACTCTTGGCGTTCAGAGATGACAAGTGGGTAAAACTCCTCTTTGTGCATAGAGCCAAGTGGAAGCCTGGTGCACCACTTAAATGCTCAAGTTAGGGCATAAGGAGTGCATGGGCCTATGATGACCCTCTACACCCAATAAGATTAAGTCTCCTCCGTCCTCCTTTAAGAAATTACCCACCTATCAAAGCAACGGACCATAGCAGTGCTGGGAATTTCCTGAGCAAAGCTGTCCAGTTTTCTCAGACTATAAATTTGTGGGGAGCTGGGAGCTCCATGCACTTCAGGAGCTGAGACAGTCAGAGATTTGGCTGCCCTCTACCACTGTTTTCCATGATCCTCCAAATTTTGATGCAGTGAAATCATAAAGGAGGCCCTGAAGTAAATTCCATAGCCAACTCTGCACCACCATGACATGGTAGAGTTTCATCATGATGTTGGTTTTGCCACATGCTAATGCAATGTGATTGTCTCAGCATGACACTGTCCTGCAGAACAAGTTCATACTCAGCTGAAAAAGGCGACATCATAACAGCCCATCCTTCTTCCTCCATTCTTCCCTAAGTATGAATCCTCAGCTCAACACTAGGAAGATGGTCACGGTACTCAATCATTGATCAGTCTTTTCAAATGACCTAGCTCCAGATCATTGGTCTATAGAGCTCATTTACCTAGGCTCTTCGAACATTCCCATCAACATGACATTTATAAGAACTGGATTTTAAAAAGGTTTCTCCTAAATTGGTCCAGCAAGGACTCTATTCAGTTATTACTCATTTTGGTTTTTAAATGTTAGCAGCAGCAGCTGCCCACAGCTTAGGATACCGGGTTGACTTCAGCCTGTGTTAGCAAGGGAAGCCTTTTGAAAAGTACTCTGAAAACAGACAGGCCTGAGTTCTTTTCAAAAACTCTTTGGCCAAGTCTATACTTGGAGCGCTTTGCTGGTACATTATACAAGGCAAGGCATTCCTAGTGGGGACACCGCTTATACTGGCAAAACTATGCTTTTAACCGTATAGCTTATCCCGGTTATAGCTTATCCCTCTCTTTCCCTTGCCCCGCAAAACAAAATAAGCTATACAGGCAAAACCACAGATCTGGGTTATAACCCCCATCTATGCGAGGGGCTTTTGCTGGCACGGCTACGTTGGTCACAATTCGTCATGCCTTGACCAACATAGCCAACAAAAGTTTGTAGTGTAGAAGTGGCCTTAGGCAAGTAGTTCCATTAAAGAAGGCCCTCCAGTCAAAATGTTTCATGCTGGGCTCCATCAACTGTGTTTTCCCCACCGAGTGCCCTGTCTCAACGGGCTGTGGTTGGAAAGGTGATATCCAAGATAACCAGGTCCCGCCCACTAGTGAGTTTAAAGATTAGGACCAGAATCTCTAACGCAATAAGTGTATGCATGTTGGAGAGGGAAAGCACCAGTTTATAAGGAATAAACTGGCATTACTTTTTCTGACAAGTTCATTTAAAGATTGTAGAGTAACGCCAGAGAGGAGTTTCCTGTTTGTCACTCTCCTTTAGCACCATTTTTTATAAAAAAGACAAGCACTGAAATGAAATCAGGGTTTTATACTGGAGTAAACCTGAAAAGGCTGAGCATACATAGGGGAAAAAAAGTGTCACTTGGGCAGTTATTTTCTGTATTCTGCTGGCTTTTACTTCTGGTACTTATGGGTTTGAATAAGCAATATGAAATATTTACTCCTTCCAATTCATCTGCCAGCAAAGTCATAATCTGGTGTTTGTGACAGTGTGCTGTTTTAAAAATTACTTGGATGTCATACACAGACTATAACTTCGCCGCAGAATCAAGTCAAAGAAGATTGGCTGCGAGGCAGGAAACCTTTGATTTGAATACGAATACTTTTGAGAACCTGAGACTGTGGCAAAGTGATGTATGACGGACTTTTTTTTTTAAATACACCAAGAACTTGTAATGATTCAGGCTTGTTCAGAGGATCATTTGAAGCTTAGATCTACCACTGAAAAGGGCAATACATATAATTTTAATTAACTTACAGTATCATCTTCAAATTTCAGGTGTAGGCTTTTATCCCCTTCTTTGTAATCCTTGATAATTTCTCCTGATCTCCACACTTCATCAGGGTCAGGAATCCAAACTTTTGTGTACTGAAGAAAAAAAAAAAAAAAGCATGAAAACCAGTTAGGTCAGAAATATACGTATTCACTAGGGATACAATCCTACTCTCATTGCAGAGTCAATGGCAGCTTCTGTCATTGGCTTCAATGGAAGCAACATCGAGACCTACCTCAACATATAGCACTACATTACAGTCACGAATCAGACGGCTACTTGACTAGACTGGTTTACTTGCTTGTTACTAACTAACTAGAAGATCAAGTACAGTATGATACACAACTATGTTCTACCTTGTGAAGTGATCTCTGAGTTTGATTTCACTGACAATTTACCTGTCATTGTAGGTTGCAAAAATAATAGCATAATTCTTAAGACAATTTTAAGCAAGCAAATGCTTCTTTTTATGGAATGACAGAAATACAAAACATGCTTTCTGAGGAACAGAAACACGTACTACAAAAAGCATAAGTAAGCAAAGCATAAACATTTACAATGTTATCACAAAAGAGCAGCTTCTCATTAATTCATTAATAGCTTCATTATTAAAGCAGATACAACAGCTGTAAAGATGTCAGATAAAAAGTGATGCCTACAAAGGTTTACAGGAATTAAAAATCTAACTCAAAGAGCTGAAATGAATATTCACATGCATGCCCCTCAAAGGTAAGTGGATATACTTTTGATTTCTCCAAATGTCTCAAACATACAATTACACCTCTAAACCTGCAAAGGCCCCAGTGTGGGGGACACTGTCAGAGACCAAACCAAGGAGGGACACCAAAAAATTCATACATTCCGCCCCCCCCCTCCACACACACACACACACACAATATTACACAACACACACAAAAAATTATGTTTAAAGAACATTCAGGTTGCATAGTCAAGAAATGCCAGAAGGTTATCTGTACAACCTTAATTTGGCCCCCCATGTGTGTATGCATTATGATAATCTTTAATTACATGATCCATCCCCCCCCAATATTTTTTCACCACAGGAAACCTGTTTCATCCGTGCACAGTTAATTAGCAGCCACTCAATATTTTGTTTTATACTGTTCAGTTCAAGTCCCCAGGCTTTTTTTTACTCTCTCTCTACTGCATACTATTCAAACCCTGCTCTGAAGACAATTATTAATTTCCTCATGGGTTTGTCTATGTAGCTCATCAGTATAGTATAAGAATGCTTCACAAATACTATATTCCCAAAAACCTTGTGAGGTGAGAGGATGGTATTAGCCCCATTTATCAGATGGAGAACTGCAGCACAGAGAGATTAAGGTCAAAAGTATCCACTAAACTTGGATGCACAATCTGAGGTGTCGAGGACTTGACTTTATGAAGTAAGTAGCTTTATACAGCACTTCATATGTTCAAAGCACAGCTTCACCTGACTTCAGCTGCAGTTATGAGTGCTCAGCAGTCTGCAGATCAGATCTTAGGAGTTCCAGCTGAGCATCCAGAAAATGAGGAACAGTGTTAATATCCTGTGAAAAGTTTGGTTGAAGTGACTTGTCCAGCATCACACAGGCGCTCTGTGGTAGACGTAAAGACAGAATCCAGTTCTTCAGGGCAGCATTCAACTGACTAGACTGAGACCATCCTTTCTCTTCCTGCAATCCCCTGCCTCATTCCTTACACACTTTCCAGCTTCTGCAACAAACGAAGAACAGCCTCCTTTTTTACACAACCCTCATTTATTCCCAGGGCAGGATGTGCACTGCGTGAGACAGGGGTCCTGCTGTCGGGAAAAAGAAGTATGTGACCACGTAACTAAAGACTGTACATGTGCACAAGCAGGCCCAATTAAAATTGCACAGGCAACCTTAATTCTGTCATTTCCTAACTTTTGAGCGCTTGACTTTGTAACCTTAATAGTATTCTTAATGTGTAATTTCCTAGGTTTTCCTGGGGGTGGGGGGAGGATGGCAACAAATTCCAGCATACCGATCCCTAGATGGGCCAGCAGCAGAGTTGCAACTTTTAGATGCACCACACAGACCTCTGCCACTTGCACTAAACACAGTAAAGGATAGCGTGACAACCTAGTATTGCTTTCTGTAGACCAGCACTAGAAGAGGACGAGACACTTTGCCAGTGGGTTTCCATAGATATTTGCTGACAGCAAAGGAATGCGGAAACTCAGGAATTTTGGGTTCTGTTCCAGGCTCTGAAGGGGCGCGAGCTCTAGGCAGCACAGACACCCCCAAGTTTGACTTATTCTGCCTCACCCCTTCCAGTCCCATCTCTTCCCCTCCCCTAGCTCCCAAGTGCCAGTCCCATTCACCTCCCCTAGCTAGTCCCAATTTCCACTCCCCAGGCTTCTCACCCCAGTCCCATACTCCTTGCTCAGCCATTCCCAGTTCCCCTTCTACCACACTGGCTCCTCAGCCAATCTGTCACTTCCCCAACCCTGACTTCCAGTAGACCCCCATCACCCCTCCATCTCCCACGTTCCCTGCACCCATTGAATCCCAAAGCCAATGTCCTCATCAAGTCTATGTTTCACCTCCACACCACCTTGCCCATACAGTGCCAGGTATCCCCCTGGGCCCAGCTCCTCATCACATCTGTCTCCTCTCCACTCCACCTCCTTCCCACAGACTGAGTCTCAGTCCCCATCTCCTTGCACAACCAATTCCCTCTGACTCCATATCCAATCTCTCCCCACAGCACTATCTACTGGCTTCCGAGGTTCCCACTCTTCTCTGTTGCCCCCAGCTTCCTTGCCCTGCCAGTCCCAGTCTTCCCCCTAACTCCTGGTCTCAGTTTCCCTCTCTCCCACTCAGTCTCCCATCCCAGTTTCTCCCCCTACTCCAAATGTCCCCCTGGCTCCTCCTCCCAATCTACTCCCTCCTCAGGTTTGGATCTTGCCCCCTCCACATCTGAATCAGGCAGCTTCTTTCTCCTCTCTGCCTGGGCCCTGCCAGGGTGGGGAGTGCATTGAGACTGCAAGAGAGATTGGCTTGCTGCTCTCAATTCAGGTAATTTATAACTTGGCCAAATTTAGGCAGATTTTCATAGATCTGGCAAAAGGCACATTACTGCCACAAAGGTCACACCTCTGCCAAATTTCAAGTCCCAGCTCCATAGCATTTGAAAAGATCTTGAGATATTAAAAAAAAAAAAAAAAAAACCTGGGCAAATCATTGCATTTTCCCCCTGGCCTCATTCTCAGAAGCAGCTGAACCACTGACAGAAATTTAAAAAATAAAATTTAACCTGAGGCTGACCTCTCGTATGGAAAGTTTCCCCCAGAATGTTAAAATCTGGCAAAGTTATAAGCAACTGAAAACAGGGTTTTTTGGGAAGTGTCAGCACCACCTACTACTTTGCCCAGCAGCCCCGCTCCCCACCCCCACAAAACTTAAAATGCTGTGCGATTTGTTCATGTAGTGTAAATAATTCTGTAACCTCAGTTTCATGATTCCTTGTTACGGATGCAAATAGTTTTGTACAATGAGAGAGGGACACCAAATGTGTGTGGAACGTGGGCAGCTTCGGGAGTAAAGTGAATGGCCTACCTTGAAACAGGGCATTGGAGGGGTAGGAATACAATATGCATTTTGTTCATATTACTGGACCTATCCCTGGAGCAGCTAGGCACTTATTTACAAAACATTTGGTTAAAATAATATTAAACCTACCTGGGAAGGCCAGCTGAACCTAGCTGCCATGAAACTGCAGATAGTATGTGGCTTTTTCTTAACTAACTGCTTCTTAGACCAGTCAGGGCAAAATCTGACTACTTGATTTTAAAACGTTCTTTGATAGTTTGCATGAACGGAGATCTATTCCTGTATTCCTTCAAAACCACAATTCCCATCCATTTCAATGGGAATTTGGGTGCTCCGGGGCTGCTGGACTGGGCCCTGGAAGCTCATGACAAAATTACTTTAGTGTATATAGTTGGGGGGGGGGGGGGGGGCAAANGTTTATGCTCCATCAAGGTGAGGACAGTATTAGTATGGCAATACCTTCCCATACAGGAACAAGCTACACGTGTGTAATGCACCTTTATACCAATATAACCGCATCCACAGTTACAGCACTAACTATACCATTGTAGTAAGTGGTAAAAGTTCTGCGTGTAGTCAAGCCCTATGCGAGTCTGCAGAAAGCCCGTAACAACAGCTCTGATATGTGGGAACTGCACCCATTTATTTCAGGGAGGTGTTAGCCTAGAGGCCCACTCATTGAGATGTCAACATCACGTATTTCATTCCTCTTGCGAAAAAGGAGAAGAGAGATCACAGAGCTGCACAACTTACTGAGTGACGTCTCATTTTAGTGCCACAACTAGGTGGTGTTTGGGACAAGCTACCACTGCTCCCTCCCCCCACCACCAAGAAATAGCAAGTCCAAGGAGTCTAAAAGAGCCCATGTGCACAATCAAGCCTCAAGGAGCGGGAGCCAGTAGGTGTCTGGGTTTTTCACTTCAAATCCAGTCACCCAAGGAATGGTAAACACACACACTACTGTGGTGTCACAGAGGGGGACTGGGCTTCACTAGGGGTTGCTTTCAAAAGAAAAGAAAAAAAAGTTGATACCTACCAAGCATGATCAGCAGGGATCCTAGAAATCCGTTTCCCACAGAAACCCCCCCACAGAATTTGCATTTTTACAGGGAACCTTTCATTTTTATATTTTGTGGTAAAAATAAACACATATTAATTAAGTTTTACTGAAAGTACCAGTGTCACTTACTCAAGGTGTGCAGGCACCCTCTCTTGCCATTGATTTTGGAATGTGCTTTAAATTTACAGTGGAACCCTATTTATCTGATCTAATTGGGACCAGGGACGGATCAGATCATCAAAAATTGGGCTACTCAGAAGAATTGGCAAAGCGCTTTCTATCCCTTATTTTAAGATGGAGGGGTGACTCGTGCGGTCAGCCCCATGCAGCGCTTATAGCCGGAGCCCCAGCCACTCGGGGCTGACCGCCCAAGTCCCACTGCAGTCAGCCCTGGGCAGCTGGTGGTTTGCTTAATACAGAGATAATGGAGGGTCAGATAAACAAGGTTCTCCTGTGTATCAGTAAAACATTGTGTTCAACTGATATGTGTGTGTGTATTTATTTGAGAGAGAGAGACAGAGAGAGACAGACAGACACAGACAGACACTAGGGAAACTAAAGTCCAGCGTTTCATTTTAATTGCTGAAAAATACAGATTTTTATGTGGTTTTTTTAAAATCAGAAAATTTTGTTTCCCCCCCCAGAAAACTAGGATTCCTGATGAGGCTTGGTTTACTTATGGAACTTATGTTGTTATAACAACGTTGCTCAAGGGTGTGGAAAATCCAGACCCCTGAGAGATGTAGTTATATTGACCTAATCCCCGGTGCAGACAGCGCTATGTCAATGGGAGGGCTTCTCCCATTGACATAGCTACTGCCTCTTGGGGCAGCAGTACCTATGCCAACGGGAAAAGCTTTCCCATCAGCACAGGTAGCGTGTTCACTAAGCACTACAGTGGCACCTGCAGTGCTGTGCGTGTAGACATGCCCTCGGGAATTCATAAAGTGCTTGCAGTTCTACCATCATCCAGCTAACCTCTCTCAAACATGGTGACGGACATTCCTCAGCGGGCACTACTTACACACCTCGCTTCAAAGTTCAGCTGTTGTTGAGTTATCTGTGATTTTTCAACCCTGTCATTTCCTATTTAAAAAAACTCATTTGGGGAGAGAGCAAGCATGAAAAGAGGGGGTTATAATATTATAATAGAAATGGTTTTGCAACATTAACTACGGCAGAGTGTTTGTTACTGGGCAACCTCTAGAATAATGTTACAGGAAGCAATGAGGGGTAAACTGCCAATGATCCTCCACTAATCATATTTTCAGGTGACTTTAAAAAATGTCTTTGGAGCAGGCAGCGTGGTCTAGGAAAGAGGGTACTGGACTGGGAGTCAGGGGACCTGAAATCTATTGTCAGCTCTACCACTAACCTGCTATGTGATCTTGGGTAAATTGCTCCCCTTTTCTGCACTTCAGTTCTCCACCTGTAAGATGGGGGACAAGGGAACTTACTACTTGCCTATATAATGTACTCGGAGATAAAAAATTCAGACTGTGGACAGATGGAAAACAAAAATTCCATATTGCAGAAATGAATTAGATCAGATTATCGGGGATTTGAAAAGAAAGTGTTACAGTTACAACTACAGCACGTGACAAAAGCAGTGTTACCCCTTTTTTTGCAGAAAGTGAGCCGGTGGCAGTCAGAAACAAGACCTGGGTCTGAGTTCACCTTCACTCTGGCTCCTTTATGAGGCATATAAAAGCTGCCGGTACATAAAGTGGCCCTACAAGCCCTGTAACCAGCGCAAACACGGCAGACATACCTGTAAAGCTGCCTCTGGGACCTGCACAGAAGCCCCCATGTGGGGGCATGACTGGGACAAGGCTGTGTTGGGAAGGGTATGGGGGCGGGCACATGACTGCACAGATTCTAGGCAGCACAACAGCCCTGGGGAAGGCACGTTAACTTATACAGGTTCCCAGTGCTGTCGAGACTTATGTTGTGGGCCTCTATTCAGTCCTGTCCAGGTTCTCATATTGCCCTCACCACCGCAGTATCTGAGCACCAGAAGTGCATTGAGTGATATGACTAATGTTAGTCAGGTGTATGGCTCATTCTCTCTCTCATCCTCTCCCGAGGAGAGCTGTGCATGCAGTGGAGTGTTGGGTTTCAATAGGGTTTTGCTTTGGAGAATATTTTTTTTTAAATGTGCACGCTACTCTGTGTTTATATTAGAGAAGGCAGGTGGTGAGGTTTGTGATGGTGCTTTGTTCTTGTGGGAGTCTGGGATCAGAGCTGACCGAGCTGTCTCCTGCACACATGAGCTCTACCCTTGTGGTAGAAAGTTCCACACTGCATGAGGGCGCAGAGTTGTCAGCACGATGCTTTAGATGATCTTTCAAATATGCTGGGCCCAAATTATTAAAGGACTTGAGGGCAAGGACCAAGACCTTGAACTTGACTCGCTACATTATGGGGAGCGAAGGTAGAGATCAGAGGACAGCTGTGATGTGCTCACAGTAGCCCATGCGGCTGAGAAGACATGCTGCCGTGTTCTGTATAACTGCAGGTTCCTATGTGCTGATGGCTTCACGCCCGGGTACACGGTATTGCTGTAGTCCAAACAGGAGGTGACAAAGATATGTATAATTGACTCAAGGTCGTCGTTCAGCAGGATGGGATAGTTTCCTAGCCAACCAGAGAGGACAGAAAGCACTTCTCACAGATGCTCTCCGGGCCCCAGGGCACCACAGGTTGAGTTAAAGCCACCTTAACCCCTTCCCCCTCCCCCTAACCAGCCTGCTTCTATGAGGCACAGCACAGAATCTCAGTCGAGACCTCCTGACTCTCAGTCCAGTTCACTGCATCACCTGTCTATTTGTTTATAAATAAAACCTCATGAGATTATCAGCAAGCAGCACCAAGTCAAAACCAAGAGGCAGAGCTTCGGGGCAGGGAAGGGAGAGAAATGACCCTGGGTACAGTACAGTCATACAGTACAACAGAAAGGCGGGTTTCAATGAGGGTGAAATTCCAAAAGGAAACAAACAGATTAAAAAAAAAAAAAAGAAAAAAAGAGAGAGCGAGAGAGACACACACACACACACAGGCCCAAATCTGGTATAATTTCCAGCCCCAGGAAAAACCCATTATGGAATCAAGGCTAACTCTGTTGCAGGGGAAGAATCTGCAGGTGGAGATACCTGGAAACGTCAGGAACGTTTTAGAAATATTTTAGATTTGTATAGCACATTTCATCCTGAAGGACTTTACAAGTTCTGCACAAAGATCCACTGGAATGCAGCTTCCTCTGGAGTGGAGACTCCAACAACAGGTAGGGAGAGAATAATAATCTAATGTGCAGATTGCCCACAGCAAGCCGAGAAGGAATGAGAAGGGCCCCCAACACACATCTATCTCAACACTTTTGTAGGTCCCCTCCCCGCACTACCTGAACATCCACTGATTGCTAATAAGAAATCCCAAAGGCAGGCCTGTCAGGAAGATTTAAATATACAAGTCTAACCTGAGCACCCCCTGTATCCCTAATAGGGAATAAATCTGACTAGAAGAGCAGAATTGTTCATGCATAACAAGATTACCTTACTTAGCATCATAACATCATGTCCTAATGAGGTTTGATTCATTTATATGGCAGTGTATTATCTTAGATGATATCATGCAATGAAATAAATACCCACATTAGCCTATTTAAAAGCATCCTACTGTGCTAAGTGAAGTAGGTAGGAGGGCAATACGGTGCATTTGCTTCACTAGCACTTGGTTCTGCAAATATTTATCAAGCACTGCACATAGCAGTGTGAGCAATTCCAATAGATCGGTGGGACTCAAACAACAACATCGCATTTCCAGACACACAAGGCATCTGCATTGGAAGAGAAGTGTCCATTTCCCACAACAAGGAAACAACACACAAGATTGAATGAATACTGAAAATCCAATGCAGTGGGTCTCACTTCTGCTGACCTCAGGCAGAAGCTATGTTTACAATGCAATAGTACGTATATCCCTGATTGCACATTCCATGCACTGTGAAACAGCCATAGTACGAACTATAGGTTATCTTCCACTTAGCATAGACCAGCTTTTCAGAGTGTGAAACCAGGACACCTGCCACGGCAGGCACACCGAGGACGGGCTTGGGAACATCGGCTGGGACAGTACTAGTCACGGGGATGAGTAGCTGGTGCCCCATCTCATGCCTCCCCTGTTTCTGACTCCTCCCTTTCTTCCCACTTACTCTGTAGATTTGTCTCCATGCATGAGAGGTGCTGTTGTGAGGACTCATACAGACTAGGAGTTCTCACAAGCCTTGGGGCGGGCCTGTTGGAGGGGATGGGCCCTGAGTCCAATATGTATTCAATCAATATGCTACCAGTTTCACCAGCTCAGCTGGCCACTTCTCCCTGTCACAAAAATGTTATTTTGTTGTTGTCAGGGACATATGATCACCCTGATTCTGACTAAAAACCCTTCACTGTAAACACTGGTGCCTAAAACCTTTAGCCTGCCTGACAGGATAAACAGTGTAAATTATACAGTAGGAAACAGAAATGGCAAAGGAATTCTATGCCAACAAAGTTCTGCATTTGTTTTTGTTAGTAAAACACAAAGAAGTCCTACATATTTAAATAAGCCTTATATAACCTCACACACACACACACACACACACACACACACACACACACACACACACACACACACACCAATACAGTTACATCCCTTTGAAAGCAAAACCTACTGTGCACTACTTAGGCTAATTTTAAGAGCCACTCAAGAGTTAAAGAAACAGCATTTGTAAAAATAATCTGCTCTGCAGCTGAACAGCAATGGATTTTTTATATGTATAATGCGTAATTATTGTTAAGATTGCTCAATAGCTACAGCAGCAGGATCCTTTATGTGAATGGAGCTATACAAACATCAGCAGAACAAAAGAAAAAACAAAAGGGCATATCTTTTGCCATGCACTGCACCTTAATTTGTGCCTCCCAATACCACCTCAGTGCACGCTAAGTTTTTACCCTTAATAGTAACTCGCATTTAGATAGAGGTGGTGCCATTAAAAATCTTGGCATTTACATCTTGCAGTGGATTAAAGCTACCATAGAATTACCGCAAATACAGTGCGGCAGTAAAGAAAAGGATTCTGATAGTGCCTAGTGTAACACCTTTCACCCCAAAGCATTCGAAAGCGCCTCACATAGTATTGTAGACTCACTTCACCCACTACTGAAATGCAGCCACCTCTGGGGTGAAGGATAGCAGCCAGATAGATTACTAGCACACGGCACACTAAAACAGTGGACCAAGTTCTCCCTCTGCCAAAAGACACAGAGCATCATGGAACCTTTAACATCCACACACAGCATATAGGACCTTTGTTTTGGAGGTCTTGTCCAACACCCCCCCCCCCTCCACACACACACACACACACACACTCAAATTGAGTTGTGTGCCCTATGTTTCTACCTCAGGAATATGAAGGGCCATATTAGCCAGATGAGATCCAGACAGCAGAGGTATTTAAAAACTTCTACCAGCAAGATGCAACCACCACACACAAGGAATTGCAAATGTTCTTATTCTTTATCCAAACCATCAAAACGTTTGGAAAATAATATGGGTTTTAGTTCAGATAAATTGTAGCGACAGATTAAAACAAGACTGAGACTGTCTGTCAGTCCCTCAGTAGAAAAATAAACAGTACTGCCATATCCCCATCATAAAGTTTCAAAACAGATATTGCATGTAAGTGTTTAACACAGATGTAGAAATGCCAGAGTTCAGAAGTGTAGTGGGAAGGAAAAACGTATTGCACTGGAAAGAAATTACTATGCCCCAATAGCCAACTCTGCAATCTCTTTTTACATAACATGCCACAGGAACATCCATGGAGGAGAGATTTAGTTAAGAGAAGTGCTTGCATTTTTACAAATCCCATTTTCATGGGTTTATTACTGCAGTCTTGAAACTTCATTCCAGGCTGTAAAAAAATAAAACCTGGCCTATGACTAGGGCCCTACCAAATTCATGGTCCATTTTGGTCAATTTCATGGTCATAGGATTTTAAAAATAGTAAATGTCATGATTTCAGCTATTTAAATCTGAAATTTCATGGTGTTGTAATTGTAGGGGTCCTGACCTAAGTTCCCTCTAAGCTGCGGGGCTGCCTATTAAGCACCGCACAGGCGCTCAGGGCAGCAGCAGGGAGAGATCCCTCTTCCCAAGCCCCGTACCTGCCACGGCACCCCTCTCTCAGCCCCAACCAAGTCCAGCGCCGAACCTGCGGCGGCCGGGGGACAGGTGCCCCTCCCCCCAGCCCTGATCCAGCCTGGCCCAGAGCTGCCATAGGCAGGGGACAGGTCCCCCTCCCTCAGCCCAAACCTAGCTGGACAAGCGCCTCTCTCCTGGCCTGAACCAAACCCAGCCCAGGACCTGCCATGGCCGGGGGGACAAGCGTCCCTCCCCCGGCCCGGCCCAGCCCAGCCTGGACCTACCACGCAGGAGAGGCACCTTCTCCCCACACCGCTCCCAGCCCAGGTGCTGCTGCGGGGAAAGAGAGCTGGCGGGGGGGGGGGGGGGGGGGGCCCCCCCCCGGGGGGGGGGCCGGGGGGGGGGGGGGGGGGGGGGAGTCCTCTCTTCCCACCATAGCCAAGGGGAGCCCCCCTGCACCCCAAACCCCTCATCCCCAGCCCCACCCCAGAGCCTGCACTCCAATCCTGTGCCTCAGACCTGAGCCCCTCATCCCTGGCCCCAACCCAAAGCCTGCACCCCCATCCAGAGCCCTCACCCCCCACATCCCAACCCTCTTCCCCAGTCCTGAGCCCCCTCCCACACTCTGAACCACTCAACAAAATTCATGGGGTGGGGTGGGGCTATGTGCACCAATATGGAGGTGATGTGTCACACATCACCTCCATATAGGTGCACATAACAAAATTCATTCCGCCATGGGTGGGAAAAATTAGAGGAAACACCGGTCCTGACCCAAAAAGGAGTTGCAAGGTTATTGTACAGAGGGTTGCGGTACTGCTACCCTTACTTCTGTGCTGCTCCTGGCGGGGCGCCGCCTTCAGAATGGGGCAGCTGGAGAGCGGCAGCTGCTGGCCGAGAGCCCAGGATATTGGAGACACAAGGTGGATGAGGTAATATCTTTTATTGGACCAATTTCTGTTGGTGAGAGACACAAGCTTTCGAGATTACACAGAGCTCTTCTTCAGGTCTGGGAAACTGTCACAGTTAAATACAAGGCAGAACAGATTGTTTAGCATAAGCAGTTAACACATATTTCAAGGGACCATTCAAGGTGAAGTGGAGACCACACACCAGGACATCACCTCAAATCAGCACCAGACCCTGCTATAACAACAGATGCAAAACCTGCAGACATATCTCCACTGCTACAATGATTAACACCCTCCACAACACATCTTTCAACATCCCTGGATCCTATACATGTGGTGTACCTCATCTAGTGCACTAAATACCCCAATAGCCACTATGTGGGTGAAACCAGACAATCGTTACTGTCTCGTATGAACGCACACAGGAAAATAAGAGAAAAAACACCTTATCACCTGTGGGTGAACCCTTTTCACAAAGCGATCACTCTGTATTTGACCTTCTCATCCTCAAGGGAAACCTGCACAACACTGTCAAAAGATGAGCCCGGGAGCTTAAATTCGTAACTTTGCTAGACACTAAAAATCATGGATTGAATAGAGATGCTGGATTTATGGCTTATTACAACCATCTGTAACCCACCAACAAACTCCCTCCCACCTACTTGCTTCCCTTTCTTTGCTCTCCTCCCTATAACTGGAGGGGTGTGAACAGGCCACTTCACCTTGAATGGTCCCTTGAAATATGTACTTATGCCAAACAGTCTGTTCCATCTTGTATTTAACTGTGACACGCTGAGGGCAGGGCCACACTTACAATGCTGCACCAATGCAGCTGTAGTGCTTTAGTGAAGATGCTCTATGCCAGTGGTCCCCAACCTTTTTCGTCTGGTGGGCGCCAAAAAACAAACAAAAAAAACAACCCAACCCCGAGCACTGCCGGCGGAGCAAAAAAAAAACCAACCCAACCCCGAGCGCTGCCGGCGGAGCAAAAGAAAAAAAAATGACAACCGCTACGCGGGCGCACTTAGACGCCCCGGCGGGCGCAATGGCATCCGCGGGCACCGCGTTGGGGACCCCTGCTCTATGCCGACAGGAGAGAGCTCTCCCATCAGCGTAGTTAATCCACCTCCACAAGAGGTGGTATCTATGTCGGCGAGAGGAGAAGCTCTCCTGCTGGCATAGTGCTGCCTACACCGACGCTTGGGTCGGTATAATTACATTGCTCAGAGATGTGGATTTTTCACACCCCTGAGCAACGTAGTCATATCAAAGTAATTCTGTAGCGTAGACCTGGCCTAAGTAAGTTTCCAAGTCCTGAAGAAGAGCTCTGTGTAAGTTCAAAAAGCTTGTGTCTCTCACCAACAGAAGCTGGTCCACTAAAAGATATTATCTCACCCATCTTGACCTGGTTCTAGTGACAGACATGCTGTAAGTGGTCAAATACGCACTAGACCTGCCTCTCCTCGGCAGATCGGGTCACTATTCTAGTCTCCTTGTTGCACTGGCTCACATTTCTCTATGAATAGTCATGTAATCACTCCATTATACCTTCTTGTACAATATCCCATCATAAACCAAAGGTGAAGCAGCACTGAGCAACGATACACAGACAGCCTTCCAGATTGGGTAAAAGTGTCTCCACAGTGAATGTCAGGATATACGACAATACAGCTCAGACAGTTCATTTCAGCGGTCTGTGTGATCCCTTTAAGAAACCCATGTTTAAGACAGCAGAGGTTGACTTCTGCTGTCAAGGTTGTTGGCTTGGCCTGGAGTGTGAGTTAGGGATATGGAATCTGTCCCACTTCAGGGAGCAGAATGGGAGTGAAGCGACATCCAAATTCCCCCGCACCATCATGCTGCTGGGAAAGCCAGCATATCAGATTAGCTGTGCATCAGCCAGCCTCTGTCCCAAGCCCCCGTGTGCTATGGATGCAGAGAGTCCTGGTGAAGCAGCTCCAGCTTGCAAACCCTCTACATAGGGCTTTTCAACCCTTCCCCTCACAGCGTTGCTACATCTGGGGCCTCCACAGCTGCAGAGGCTGGGTATTTTCTCTATAGCTCAAGTCCTTGAACAAAGGGTCTGACTAAGAACTTTCTGATGTCTTAATTTTCCCTCTTTCTCCAAACATTTTAGAAATGTCTGAAATAGAGAGTTTCTGTACTCCATGTCACAAGTTTAAGATCCAGCTTGTATCCCACTGGGAAAAAGGGCAGAGACCCAGCTCCCCAAAAGGTCTAGAGCTCACAGTTCTAGTCCCTATTGCTTGCAAGATTTCCAGCCTTAAACATGAGACTAGTCTGGAACTGAGCACGTCCCTTCCTGCACCACAGGCCACATAGATTTTTCCTCCAAATTACCAATTTTGGGTGGAAGGAAGAAAGGAGAAGGAAACATTTATATTCTTCTGGTCTATAGAACAGTGTAAACACACTAACATCTCAGATGGCTTGTGAAGTTAGAACAGTTTGTTTAGCAGAAGTTAATTGTCACCTCAGTAACACTAACCAAAAGCAACATACAATTGACAACTTGGAAATTAGTAGGGGGCCTTCAGCATAGATGACTGAAGCAAACTGGCCAACTTATTGGATGGACAGTTGCAGAAATACAGTTATTTATCCACAGAGAACCTACAAAAGCAGCAGCAGTTGTACAAGTTTCCCCAAATGAGAAACCAAATATTTTGTAGCTTGGACCTGATGGATCAGCTTTAGGGGTAAGAGTTTAGTTCAGTCTCCATTACCAGTTCAGTCCTCAGCCTCTCCGCCCAGGCTGCTATTTAGTGACAAATGTGGTGACTGGGTTTTATGCTATTTAACCGCTATCAGATGGTAGAAGCTTTCAACCTCCATCAATCAGGAATGACTTTGAACTAGCAACCTAAGGGTTAAAAAGCCTTCATATCCCATTAACAGTCCCCTGAGCCATCCAGTACATAGAACTATAGTTTTAATAATAAAACTAATTTTCCAATTCACCAAGATTAAATAAAAGACTCTATAAACATGAGAATTCAACGGTTTGAAGGAAAATGGGATTTTTACAAAATATTTTGTAGGATAAGAAGAGATGAACTGTAATACTACAGTTGTAATCAAAATTTAATGCAGTGAAAACAATGAGCATGACATCCTTTACTTCACACAAGTTTCAATACTGAGCCGTCTAAAGAAAGAAATTGACAAAAACCCACTTACAGCTCCTGTAAGTGTGGTAGATTACAAAAATAAATGAAAATAAAAGATTCTAAATCAATTATAAGTTCAAAGTAAAAAACTTCCCAGTGTGACCTCCCAGAAGCTGATTTTGCAGAGCAGCAAGTATTCTCTGCTTCTATGGATGTCAATGGGAGATGAAGGTGCACAGCGTCACAAAGGAGGTGCTCAGTACATTGCAGGATTAAGCCTTCAGATCCCAGCTTTTCCTACTGCTGCTGGAATTAATATGCAAACTAGATACCATTAACTTAGGTTTGAACAGAGACTGGGAATGGCTCGGTCATTACACTAATTGAATCTATTTCCCCATGTTGAAGTAGCCTCACACTTTCGTGTCAACTGTCCAAAATGGGCCATCTTGATTATCACTTCAAAAGTTTTTCTCCCCTGCTGTTAATAGCTTCTCTTAATTAATTAGCCTCTTACAGTTGGTATGGCTACTTCCACCTTCTCATGTTCTCTGTATGTATAAATATCTTCTTACTGTATGTTCCATTCTATGCATCCGAAGAAGTGGACTGTAGCCCACGAAAGCTTATGCTCAAATAAATTTGTTAGTCTCTAAGGTGCCACAAGTACTCCTGTTCTTTTTGTTTTCATGAAGTAAAGGTGTTCAAGGAAGATTTACTTATTGAGTCATAGAAATGTTGGGTGTGTCCAAGCATGCAGAAGGAAATTCCCATTCTTCGGTCAAGTGACTGTCAGACTTCCTGAGAGAATCTGAATGTTACCACAGCTCCAAGACATGGAACCATATAATTCAACAGTCATTTTGGGAATAGTGCTTACATCTCAGCCTGTATGTCCATATAGACATAAGAACAGAAGAACTGCCATACTGGGTCAGACCAAAGGTCCATCTAGCCCAGTATCCGGTCTTCTGACAGTGGCCAATGCCAGGTGCCCCAGAGGGAATGAACAGGTAATCATCAAGTGATCCATCCCCTGTTGCCTATTCCCAGCTTCTGACAAACAGAGTCTAGGGATACCATTCCTGCCCATCCTGGCTAACAGCCATTGATGGACCTATCATCCATGAATTGATCTAGTTCTTTTTTGAACCCTGTTATAGTCTTGGCCTTCACAACATCCTCTGGCAAGGAGTTCCACAGGTTGACTGTGCGTTGTGTGAAAAAATACTTCCTTTGGTTTGTTTTAAACCTGCTGCCTATTAATTTCATGCTGCTTCCCTGCCATAGAGTTTGTGCTACCTCTCTGCAGGCTGAAGTGTTGCAATCTATTTCACAGGGGAAAAGGATGCTGAATAAATTGACATGCAAATTCAGAATGAAAAAAACACCAAGCAGCTGCCCTTTTGCTTGTACTAACCAATGTGATTGCGAATGATTTGCACACGTACTACCTAATGCAACCCTGTCTATGTTTCTGAAGTATCTGTGGCTAACTCAAAGTGCCTCCACAGACAGGGAAGAGTTGGCTGGTTTGAACACAACCACTGAGAAGGGAAAGGGAAAGAACTCCTATATGAAGTGGACCTCACACCGACTAAGGCCTAACATGCCGTAGAGATTCTTAGATAAGTAGTGGCTGGACTGATGGATTGCAATTGGTCTGGTGAGTATTGTAACAACAGTTCTAAAGCAGTGGAAGTGTTTTTATTGAAAGAGAGATTAGTTGGGCATCTAATCTAATCTAAGAGAAGGATTATTGGGCTCTGATTTACTCCCTTATAGTCTCTCTCCCCCTCACTAGCTTCTGTTCTTCTCAGCCAGCCCCTGGACAGTGTACTCTCCTCACACAGAGCTACTTTTCCTAGAAGTAAACCCTTGATCATTTCAAGGCTGCATTCTGCCCTTTCACTAAATGGACACTTACCTTCTATGGCAGGCTGGCTGGCTCCTCTGGTTTCACTCTCTCCATTTTTGACATCAAATTTGCATGTCACTGTCAACGATACACCCATGTTGAAGGCTTGGCAGGGTGCACAGAGCTTTAGTATGCCTTGCTCTCCTTGTGTCCATTTAACTGCTTCATTTATCATGACTGGCAGTAGAATGGCATCTTCTGCCTCAATACCTTTTCATTAGGGTGGGTGCTGGGTTCCATCCAAGCCAGCTGAGCAGCTTTGGCCCTTCTGAACTTGTCCTTAGGTTTCACCCTCTATCTGGACAATACTCAAATCTATAGCCTGACTTCACTTTTTCAGCCCTTTCTCCCTAACCCCACCACTTTTACTCCAATATATCTTTCTCGAAGTATCAAAAGCTTCTCAGTATGCATCCAGTAAAGAGGACACCTTGATTAAGGCTTGGCCCATTACACCCCCTCACTATCTGGAGGCAAGTAGGTTGATAGTTAAAGAACTAATCCCAGCCCTGCCACAGACTTGGCAGATAGAAAACTGGGCAAGCCACAGTCTCCCGGCACATCAGTTTCACCATCTAGAGAACAGGCTTCTCCACTTTTGTGGAATACTTTGACATCTGGTATTATTATTGTTAATCTGAAACAGCTTTTCTATACCCATTTGACCGCTTGACTCCGCAAATCCCATCTCAGGGCTTCATTGACCCTAACAAAACACCCAAATCCTACTCAAGTATCCCAAATCGTCCCTTATGTTCAGACCATTTCCCCAAACTTAGCATGATTAGAATCCATGCCTGTCCGACACAAGCTCTTGAATTAGACATTGTAACTAGCCTAGGTGACTGACTTCCATAGCTCCACTAATTGTTTGCAAAGTGTTGGAGGCACTGTTATATCAATTAGGCTTTAAAAAATTGCTGTATTGTACAAAGATGACCTATCCGGCATTTTGAAGAACTCCCACATGTATATTACTAGACGGCTTCTGGGAATTAAACAGATTACTTGTACTAGGACTTCGTTCACTTTCAACTGTTCTGTTTTTATGTCAAAAATAGTCTAACTCTCATGTTAAAAATTTGTCACCCTATTGAAAATCATTATTACCTTAAGACCTTTAAATGTGAGTGTCTGACTCCAATCACAGATCAAGAAAAATTCAAGAGAACAGGTAGTATCAATGACACACAGATCGAGTCATCCTCTAGAGAGAATTTTAATCTACTCTATTTGTTAGTAAGGGTTCACTGACTGCTAGAATAGATCCTGAGACTATTGTGTTAGGCTATCCAACCTCTGCTTCTCAGTTCTAAAGCTTTAACGGATGGTTAAGGCAAAGCCTTTTTCTACACACTGGGAACAGCATGGGTGTCTTTCTCAATAGACCTGTCTGACTCTGTGCTGCCAAGAAAGCTGCAGTCAGGAACATAGGAATTGTCATTCCAGGTAAGACAACTGAGCCATCTAGTCCAGTATCTTGTCTCTGACAGTGGCCAGTACCAGCTGCTTCAGAAGAAGGTGCAAGAAACCCTGCAGTAACAACTATAGAACAATGGCCACAATGGGTCAGACCAATGCTCCATTATCCCCATATCATCTCTTCTAACATTGGCGAGTGCCACATGCTTCAGAGGGAATGAACCAAATAGGGCAATTATCAAATAATCCATCCCGTTGTCCGGTCCCAGCTTCCAGCAGTCAGAGGTTTAGGGACGCCAGGAGCATGACATCGCTGACCATCTTGGCTAATAGCTATTGATGGACCTATCCTCCATGAACTTTTCTAATTCTTTTTTTAACCCAGTTATACTTTTGGCCTTCATAACATCCTATGAAAATGAGTTCCACAAGTTGTCTGTGTGTTACATGAAGAAATACAATTCCTTTTGTTTGTTTTAAATCTGCTACTTATTAGTTTCATTGAGCAACCGCTGGTTCTGATGTTATGTGAAGGGGAAAACACCACTTCCCGTGTCACTTTCTCCACACCATTCATGATTTTATAGACCTCTATCATAGCCCCCCTTAGTCATCTCTCTTCCAAGCTGAACAGTCCCCATGTTTTTAATCTCTCTTCATATGGAAACTGCTCCAGACCGCTAACCATTTTTACTGCCTCTCTCTGTAACTTTTCCAATTCTACTATATCATTTTTGAGATGGGGTGACCAGAACTGTACATGGTATTCAAAGTTTGGGTGCACCATGGATTTATATAGTGGCATTTTATTATCTATCCCTTTCCTAATGGTTCCTAACATTGTTAGCTTTTTTGATTGTCACTGCACATTGAGTGGATATCTTCAGAGAACTGTCTACAATGACTCCAGGATCTCTTTCTTGAGTAGTAACAGCTGATTTAGACTTCCTTTTATATGTATATATGGGATTACTTTTTCCAACTTGCATTACTTTGCACTTAATGTTGAATTTCATCTGCCATTTTGTTGCCCAGTTTAGTGAGATCCCTTTGTAACTCTTGGCTGTCAGTTATGGACTTATTCTTGAGTAATTTTGTATCTTTGCAAACTTTGCCACCTCACTGTTTACCCTCTTTTCCAGATCATTTATGAATATGTTGAACAGCACAAGTCCTAGTACAGCTCCTTGGACCCCGCAATCCATTGTGAAAATGGATCATTTATTCCTACCCTTTGTTTCCTTTTAACCAGTTACTGATCCATACACTGGTCCTTCCCTCTTATCCCATGGCAGCGTTGTTTACTTAAGAGCTCAAAGGCTTTCTGAAAGTCCAAGTACACTCTAAGGCCCTTCATTTTCAGTTTTTATTTTATTTAATTTTTCCTGGGAATTTATCAGTGTTTATTACTACAACAACAAAAACAGGTGAAAAATCAGTGTAAAAACTATTATTAATTTTTCTGGGTAAATATTGGGGTTTACTTTGCTGGACAGAAAGACGGGGGGGAAAGTATTCAGTAGATTAATGCTTTGAATTCCGTTCATCAATGTGGTTTGCTGCAGAACAAAAACAAACTCAGAGGTGGCACTGTGTTTTGAGTTCTAAGAAAACAATACATCTCTAATCCCCAAATAAAACTTTTCATTTGAATAAACAGTTTACTGTTGTAGACTTGGAACTATTAGCCTATAAATCAGGGGTCGGCAACCTTTCCGAAGTGGTGTGCCAAGTCTTCATTTATTCACTCTAATTTAAGGTTTTGCGTGCCAGTCATACATTTTAACGTTTTTAGAAGGTCTCTTTCTATAACTCTATAATATATAAAACTAAACTATTGTTGTATGTAAAGTAAATAAGGTTTTTAAAATGTTTAAGAAGCTTCATTTAAAATTAAATTAAAATGCAGATCCCCCCGAACTGGTGGCCATGACCCGGGCAGTGTGAGTGCCACCGAAAATCAGCTCGCGTGCCATAGGTTGCCTACCCCTGCTATAAATATTTACATTTAATAATTGGGCCACACCATTTTCAGCGCATACACTCAACTTCATCCTTTTCTCCTGTTTTTGTTTTTTTGAAACTTTCGAATACTTCCTTGTGCTCTGAAACGTATTCGGATACAGATTTTGGTTTTCTTCTCATTTTAGTGTGTCAAATCTTTAAACCGTTATCTGCTAACAGCTTGAAATGTGTACATGGTGGGTGTGAGATTTATCAGTACGTTCAGATGCACACACACTTCAGAGCTTGCGTGTGCCCCTCTTTGTTTATTGTGTGTATCTTCTAGACTAATACATAGCCTTACTTCAACAGGCAGCTTTGCATATACCCCCAGACTAATGTATTATCGTAATACATATATCTCATGCAATGTATTGTATTTTCCTAATAAAACAAGTTATTTTTAGATACACCTCTACCCCGATATAACGCGACCCGATATAACATGAATTCGGATATAACGCGGTAATGCAGCACTCTGGGGGGGCGGGGCTGCGCACTCCGGTGGATCAAAGCAAGTTTGATATAACGCGGTTTCACCTATAACACGGTAAGATTTTTTGGCTCTTGAGGACAGCGTTATATCAGGGTAGAGGTGTATTTGAATGATACAAAAGTAGGATGAAAAAATTGAATAATTCTTTTTGTAAAACTCGGGAATTTTGGGGTAAAAAAAATCGGTTTAAACTGATGAAGGGGCTTAATATATCCATTGAATCATGCTTGTCCACATGCTCACTGATCTCCCAGCCAAAGCATTCTAATAGATTGGAGAGGCATGACTTCCCTTTACAAAAGCCACATTGACTCTTCTGCAACAAATCGTGTTCATCTATGCGTCTGATAATTCTGTGCTTTACTGTAGTTTCAACATATTTGCCTGCTACTGAAGGTAGGCACACCAGCCTATAATTGTCAGCATTGCTCTGGAGCCCCTCTTAAAAATCAGTATTACGTTAGCTACCCTCCAATCATCTGGTACAGAAGCTGATTTAAGTAACAGGTTACATATCACAGTTAGTAGTTCTGCAATTTCATATCTGAGTTGCTTCAGAACTCTTGCATAAATGTCATCTGGTCCTGGTGACTTATTACTGTTTAATATATCAATTTGTTCCAAAACCTCCTCTATTGACACCTCAATTTGAGACAGTTCCTCACATCTATCACCTAAAAAGAAAGACTCGGGTGTGGGGATCCCTTCCACATCCTCTTCAGTGAAGATCTATGCAAAGAATTAATTTAGCTTCTCCGCAATGGCCTTGTCTTCCTTGAGTGCTCCCTTATCACCTTGATTGTCCAGTGGCCCCCCACTGATTTTTTGGCAGGCTTCAGCTAATTGCTCTTCAAATTCTTTTTTGGCCTGGCCTTTTATTATGTTTTTACACTTGAGTTGCCAGAGTTTAATGTTCCTTTCTTTATTCCTCAGTAGGATTTGACTTCCAATTTTTAAAGGATACCTTTTTGCCTCTAACTGCTTCTTTTACTCTGCTGATTAGCCAGGGTGGCATTTTTTGGTCTTTTTTTAATTTGGGGTACACATTTAATTTGAGCCTCTATTATCGTGTTTATAAAAAGTTTCCATGCAGCTTGCAAGCATTTCACTCTTGTGACTGTTCCTTTTAATTTTCATTTAACTAGCATCTTCATTTTTGCATACTTCCCATTTTTGAAGTTAAATGCTACCATGGAGGGTTTCTTTGGTATTTCCCCCACTACAAGGATGTTAAGTTTAAATTACATTATGTTTGCTATTACTGAACAGTTCAGCTATATTCATCTCTTGGACCAGATCCTATATTCACTAAGAACTAAATCAAAGAATTGCCTCCCCCCTTGTAGATTCCAGGACTAGCTGCTCCAAGAAGCAGTCATTAATTGTGTACAGAAATTTTATCTCTGCTTCCCATCCTGAGGTGACATGTAGCCATCAATATAGGGGTAACTGAAACCCCCCATTATTATGGAGTTTTCTATTTTTGTAGCCTCTCCTATCTCCCATGGCATTTCACCATCAGTTACCATTCTGGTCAGGTGGTCAGTATATATTCCCACTGCTATACTCCTTATTCAAGTATGGAATTACTATCCATAGGGATTTATAGTATGGTTTGATTCATTTACAATTTTCACTATATTTGACTGTGCTTTCCTTCACATATAGCACCACTTCCCCACCAGCACAACCTACTTTGTAATTCCTGTATATTTTGTATCCTGTGTAGAGATCTTTTTGGGAAATTATAATTTAGAGACGCTCCCTCATAAGGGACAGTATTATGAACATAGGATTTTAGAGATGTGCCCTGGTAGCAGGAGTTGAACACAGTTTAGCTGTGCACAGCAGTTCACCAAGAAGCTCTCTAGTTTGTTTTATTAAAAGTTTTATTCCTTCTTCTTCACTGGTTTGCTGTTTAATGAACCCCAAGATCGTTACATGGTGTCAAAAGTGCTGAATAAGAAGGAAACTGCAGTCATTCTGAAGTGAATTCCTGTGTTTGCAACTGAAAGCAGAGGCAAGGGAAGCCCGTGGAGTAGCAAACACGGAAGAACTAAGGCTTTTGTATGTATTTTATGAGCACAATAGTAGTTTCACTAGCTTAAGAAAGGCGGGGGGGGGGGGGGGGGAGGGGAGAAAAAAAAAA